>JAODUP010001120.1:0-57500 GCA_025642065.1 Paralvinella palmiformis | reverse complement strand
TATATATATATATCACTGTATAGCACAAAAGGGGCCGTAAAATACCAATCATGATCGTATCATTGTATAAGGGTAAATGGGGGCGCCTCCGTGGTTTAGCTGTAGCGTGTTGGATCACAGATCACGACTACCCGTGTTCGAATCTCGGTGTGTGCTTATCTGAAGGGTGTTTCATCATTTAGCCTAACTTGTGCACAAAAGTGGCCGTAAAACATTAATCATCATCATCATCATCATCATCATCATCATCTGTCTGTATAAGGGCAAATAGCACGGTAGTGTTGATTATATTGTGTTGGTGTTGATACCTCAATTGTCGCAACAGACAGATGGAATGATACGGGAAATCAAACTCTCCGAGTAATTATGGTACCATCTTCTAGTTGTCGAAATATACATGGTAGGCACACACACACGCGCAAGTACGCACACACGCTCACACACATTGAAAATGACAAGCATATTTAATAGTGTTCAAAGATTATAGAACATATACTGTATTTAGTAGATAACATTAAAAGTACCATGAAAGGTTCTATGATCTAAACATATCTTATGTTGTCTCTCTGTTTGTTTGTGTGTATGTGTGTGTATGTGTATATGTGTGTGTATGTGTGTGTATGTGTATATATGTGTGTATGTGTGTGTATGTGTATATGTGTGTGTATATTTATGTTTGTTTGTTTGTTTGTATGTGTGTATGTGTGTGTATATTTACGTTTGTTTGTTTGTGTGTATGTGTGTGTATGTGTATATGTGTGTGTATATTTACGTTTGTTTGTTTGTGTGTGTATGTGTGTGTATGTGTATATGTATGTGTATATTTACGTTTGTTTGTTTGTTTGTGTTTCCGTGTATGTGTGTGTCATTTTTGTTTGTTTTGTATTTGTATGTATTTGTAAGTGTTCGTATATATATATATATATATATATATATATATATATATATATATGTGTGTGTGTGTGTGTGTGTGTGTGTTCATATGTATGTGTCGTGAGTGTGTGTGTATTTTAGCTGTGTATAATAAGGCACAGGCACAGATAATCTCGAATCGTGAATTCAAACTCTGGACGTTTCTTCAGAGGACTGAATCCCGAGTGGTGACCTTTCTTACTGAGACAAATGTAATGTCTCACCAGTCGTTATGAAAATTTTAAGCGCGATAACGCGCGCGCGTACGTGTGTGTGAACTGTATCTCTGTTCGTTGTTTGTTTTGTTGTTTGGGGAGATTCTCCAGGCTGTCTCTTATTCGACACAGCCTCTATCTTGGAGTGGTTGAGGGAACTGCTTCCCTCACCACTCACGGGGGAGCAGTACGGAAAGATGGAGCCGAAATACCCTGAGGGTGGTCACTGCCAGAGTGTTTTACGTCATCATGGTTTTTTTTAACGTCCCCCTTTATTTTAAATAATTCAGTTGAGACGGCAGCGCCATTTAACGTGGTCAGCCACCCACGATGTTGTGAGCCGAGAAATTAATCTCTGGAAAAGTTTCGGTCTCTTACGGGGTTCGAACCTGTGCCCCTTGGCACCAGGTGCCGGGTGTTTAACCGCTAGGCCACCAGAGTTCACTGTCTCTGTTCTCTGTTCGTGAGTTTTGTTTCCATTTATCTCAGGTGTAATCAGCGCCGAGGTTAAATAACGAAAACAACAACAACAACAAAAAACAATGAAAACAATAACAACAACAACAACAAAAATAACAACATTAAATAACCTTTAGAGTATAGTTATATAGTCAAATGCCTTACAGTTAGTTAGGTTATTCGGCTGAAGTAACATGACTCACTCGACTGACTCTATCATTGAGTTATGTCGAAATATAACAATTAGCGCAAGTCATCGGCAACACAACAACAACAACAATAACAACAAAAATAACAAAAATAACGACTGACAACAAGTTTCTGAAATGGATTGATCCTTTACAGGTGAAGTTTTCAAAATTAACCGTATCGAAACACTACAACCACAGTGTACTCGATCTGTACTGCTCTGACCCTGGATCGGTGTAACTAAATAGTGAAATTTGGCGCGTCACCTGGCGAGTGCAGTTCGCGAAGATTGTGTTTTAAGAAACACGGATTTGACGTATGAATGTGCACGGGTATTATATGTCAAATATGGGGGGGGGGATGGTTAGGTTTAAGGGACAAATTTGAGAAAGTGCCAAGTGTAAGTCCAATTGTAAAACTAATCTTCGATCTAAGTACAGAACTGGTAAACTGAAGCACACCTGCACACACACACACACATACACACATACACACACATACACACACACACACACACACACACACATACACACACCTGCACACACACACACACACACACACACACATCACACACACACACACACACACAGACATACACACACACACTTGAAGGCGCGAAAAGTAAATTGTTTGTGTGTACACCAACATAATCATAAATACCAAGATACATACAAAACATACAGCAGGATATACAAACAATTATTAAATGGATATATATATATATATATATATATATATATTATACCTGCTGACTTCTGTAAACAATCAGTGTATATTTCCCTATTTTCATGTTATTATTATGCAATCAAGGCGCATAATAATAGTTATCAATATATAAATATATTTGAGAAAACTTTATTAATTCCTATTTTCGTGTTCGTTTTACTCATAACTTTAAAACAATAAATCAAGTGTAATAAATATTATTAATAGAAACTATTGTAATAAAATATAATTAAGATATTATTAAGATAATATTTTTTCACACAAATTTTCGAACAATTATTAATTACCTATATATCAACTATGTACTTCTTAAAAGTTATATAAAAGGTGTGTGCGTGCGCGTGTGTGTCTGTGTATTAATTGTGTATTTGGAATGTTTAATCTGATAATTTCAGTTCTTTAGGCAGTCGACCATATATACTGAACATGGCTAAATATAGAACTAACTGACTGGCTGTCTTGTCGACTGACTGACATTTTCACTCACTCACTCACTCACTCACTCACTCATTCACTCACTCACTCACTCACTCACTCACTCACTCACTCACTCACTCACTCATATAATAACTACGATTTACCTACATGTTACGTATCAGGTTGAGTCCAACGGATGTCAGGGAAGCGTTCCATCCCTTCACGCCAGCGCCATCTATCGGGGTACCGCAAGGCCTCATAATAGAGATAATATTTACCTTTAATCTCATCTACACGGCGATATCTACAACTGATAAGAAAGATCATCAGATGATGCTACCCAGTCTCCCTACGGCCTTCTGTGTAGGAACAGCAATCATGGCAACGGTAAATAGATCTTAAAACCTATCTAACATCATGTCATTATTGTTGTGGTGTCTTTGTAGCCGAGCTGATGATGCGGTAGACTACTGAACCCCAGTTCTGGGGTTGAACTGACGACGTCTGAAGGCTGTTTCATTTCGTTCCCACTTGGCCTGATTATCACTGGAAGTCGTTTAGGTCATCATGTTTATAAAAATTACCTTGACACAGCGACATCGGATTATGATAATTATATGTAACCTTTTGAAACTTTATTATTAAATATCGGATATTGTAAGATTTCAATCACTGATTGGATATTATTATAAAATTATCGAACAAAAACATTCTCATGTGTTCATCACCTAAGTAGGTATATATATATATATATATATAGGGTACATGGACTGGGGCGTGTCTAAACCCCATCGTTGCCCTAGGACCAGCTGTCATCAGCAGAAACTTCGCTCATCATTGGGTAAGTAATTTATTACTGATGATGGTAATGATTGATGGTGATACTACTACTACTACTACTACTACTAGTAGTAGTAGTAGTAGTATTACTACTAGTAAAAATAATAACAGTAATTGTATTGACTCAACAGTAGAATAAATTATAACATCATCCGTTCTTAAACAACATTTTACTCAATATCACATCATATTATGAGGCTTACAGTTCTCATAACTTAACTAACATTAATAACAAGGGGTTATTGTTTAGTGATATTACTATATATATATATATATATATTTTATATATATATATATATATATATTCTTCCTTATTCTCTGTCATTTATTCGATGTTACAGATATACTGGGTCGCTGACTACACTGGGGCACTGATGGGCGTTATTGTATATAAGGTCTATACGCTTGTAAATCGAACTCCGGCTGATTCGAATACAACGGATCCTAGACGTATGTATCCTATTGCAGTACATGTTTAGTTTTTCGTATTAATCAACGTGCAAATGAGAGGAAGTAGTTGTTTTATTGAACTTAGAGGCTGGTCACGTCGTTCACCATCGGTGTATAAATCGAATGACAAACCATGATTCATCGCGAAAAACGGGTCGCCGAAAAAATGCTCAGTTCCTCGTTTTTCCTTTTATAGCGAAATATCAACGACGTGAATACCAAAACAACAAAAGGACGGCCAATCCGTTCACTTTAGAAGCCATATCAAATCATTCGAGGCAACGTTTGAGCAATTAATTGACATAAGAAATGAAGGCGAAATTTGTCCCATGAAGTCTACTTATAATATTTGGTCACGTGTGTTTGGGTATTAGTATGCACCGTATGAACTCGTGGTTAGTTTGCTTGCGAATTGTTTACAACGATTTTGGTTAGTTATGAAGTATGACACTTGACATAATTGTGCTAGTAACTATGTTCTCTGAAATAGGATATGATATATGTGCTGACAGTCGTTGATGTTCATTTCTGGTATTATCGTCCATCATAGTTTGCGTTATAAATGGCCGTATGTCTACTAGAGTTTGGCATATACAGCATATAAAACGTTGCTCCTCGGTATTGGGTCCCCTGATGAGTAGTCCAGAGTGTGAATTCACAATTCCAGACTCTGGTTTGGTTTTGTTGTTCGGGGAGAATCCCCAGGCTGTCACTTAATCAGCACAGCCTCTATGTTGGAGTGGTTGAGAAACTCCTCCCCCACCACTCACAGGGGAGCAGTACGGAAAGATGGAGCCGAAATACCCTGAGGGTGGTCACTGCCAGAGTGTGTTACGTCATCAGGGTTTTTTTAACGTCTCCCTTTATTTTAAATAATTAAGTGGAGACGGCAGCGCCATTTAACGTGGTTAGCCACCCACGATGTAGTGAGCTGAGAAATTAATCCCTGAAAACGTTTCGACCTCTTACGGGGTTCGAACCTGCGACCGTTGGCACCAAATGCCGAGTGCTTAACTGCTAGGCCACCGGAGCTCACTATGCCACTGCCACTTATATACACACTTCTAAAACACACACACACACAAACACACAAACACACACCCATACTCGCTCTCACGCTTGAATGTATCATAACGTTTCCCACGAAACACGACGGGCCCATCATAAGGTATCCAGAAGTATTTCTTTATTTTCCAGGACCCGAGGAGGTGGCGTTAAAAAATGAAAGAATGAAAGAGGAAATATCTGAACTCCTCGAGAAGTTAATAAATATGGCTTCACGGAAGGAACCAAATGACAACAGTTACCAAGAGAACAAGCGAAGACTTAGTGACGTCAAATCTTCAGAAGGTGGCTTACTGCAGTAAATAAACCGGAAATATATAACATTCTTGTAAACATAAGGGGTTAGGTAAATAGTACGAAAATTGAGTAGTCATAATCGATATGGTTACCTGATAAAACTCTCAATAGGTTGTGAATATACTTTATCAAGTTACAATTCTGTGTATGTGTGTGTGTATATATGTGTGTGTTCGTGTGTGTGTATATGTGTGTGTTCGTGTGTGTGTGTATGTGTGTGTGTTCGTGTGTGTGTGTGTGTGTTGTGTGTGAATATGTGTGTGTGTTTGTGTGTGTGTGTGTGTGTGCATGTGTGTGTCGAATTTGATGTGTGAAAGCATTGGGTATTGTTAATATAGTTCTATATGTTGCCTATAGACAATGATTAATGACAGATTAATGACATAGATTATGTAGATTTCGTGTGTTTTTTAAGAGACAAAGTAAACATGTTGTTGTTGTTGTTGTTATCCTCGATATAACTTGATGTTTATATACTATTTATCTCTGTTATATTCGTAATGATCAATCTATGTTATCATGTAGTACTTCGTTCCCATTTCAGGGGAATACATGAATGAATAAAAATGTTATTACCGACAAATGCATCATCATCATCATCATCATCATCATCATCATCATCATTATCATCATCAACAACAACAACGACAACAACAAGGAACACAAAATATATTGTTTTTAAAATCCACACATTAGAGAACTTTTAAGGTACTACTAATATGGCGCCTCTACGGCTAAGCTGATAACGGGGTTGGCCATGGATCCATAGCACCCGGGTTTAAATATGTCAGAAGGTAGTTTCATTTTTCACTTCACCTCATTCCCTTTGAAGAACGCTCAGCCAATTTACCCTAATAATATAAGACCAACGAAACATCCGAAACTGAAACATCCGAAACTGAAACATCCGAAACTGAAACATCCGAAGCTGAAACATCCGAAACTGAAAGTTAGCTGTTATATTTTACATCTTATTTCTGCTTTATTGAGGAAGCCAATTATTTGATTAATTGAATAAAACAGTTAGAAACGTCAAAAATTGTTTATTTGTCTGTCATTATCTGACAAAGAAAAGAAACATTAGCCTTAGAGGACCAAAGCTTTTTTCACGATTTTGGACAGACAGACCATGAATTTATTGGATAGGGAAAAACTAATTAGGCATTGGGAACTTGCTAACCCATTTCAAAATGGCCTCTAATAAGTCTCAGTATCGCAACAAACTGACTTCGACCACAATGACGATGCTGACACAGGAAGTAGACGATGCTTTGGAGGCAACAGTGGAAGATCAGGCAAACAATGCCGATGAGGCAATAATCTGTTATTCAGATTTTTCTTATCTAGAGGAATATTATCCTGCTCAGGAGGATGTTTAGTAACTAAATCATGAGTTGCTTTGTATTTCACATGGTGAAAATCAGCTTAGGACTATTTCATTGTTTTCCTCACCACACCTACATTTGTAAACCCATTTCCTTTGACTAGAATTCACCCCCTTGTCCCTGTACTAGAATTGTTAGCTTATACATTACCCCCAAACGTTTTCGTGCACGTCCAGCTTGTTTTGCGGTTTCTGGGCTGCTATTCTCTTGCGGCATCTGGGCCGGCAACTGTTTATCAGGGCTGACAACATTTAGGACTTGCCAGCCCTTGTGTCTGATGATTTTGTGAGGGAATTTCCAACACCCCTCAGATTCTGATCCTTAATTTATTGATTGGTCGAAGAGGAAATACAAATATACATTAACAGTAATATACCCACAGATATGAAATATCAAAATGTTAAAAGTTTAATAATAAACCATTAAATGTAAAATACAACCAATTATTAGGTTTATTTTTCTGTCTTTTTACCTTCATTATATTACTTTCGTTGTTACATCAGTGATTACAAACAAAAAAGCCATTATACGATGATCCGATTATCTCAAACAAATAATAAAGTATATCAACACTGCAGAATATATAACGAGCAAACCTGATCTATAGTGTGCCAAGACAGCTAATATAGACTTGATCTTTGATTATGTGGTCAAACACGAGTACCGTGTGCGAGAGTCCAACAACACAAAGGCTTTGTCTCGTTCTGGACAATTATACTACAAACACACTAGCGGCAAAATACTCGAAAGGTTTTTGGAAATGGGTAACACAAGATGTGAAGGAGTTTGTTTCTAGATGTGACTGCTGTCAGAAGGTTAATCCCGTCGAATAGCAAGAGATTGCCGAACTTCACCCAGTTCAAGTAACAAGTAACGCAATGGTACAAATCAGCGTTGACATTACAAACTTTCAAAACATTTGTATAATTTAAGTATGAAGTGATAATAAATACATATTTTATTATTTGTCTTATTATTTATCGGCTTATCACTATCAAAATGCATCTGGTTTACCATTAATACCTTACATCGCTATTCACTCTGGGATGGGTGAGGAGGAAGTTTTATTTCAGGGAGGCAGTAATATATCGATACATTCCTGCCCCCACACGGCAATTTTATAATAATAATAATTACAAAACTTCTATAGCATCAATATTAGTTGAGCTCAGTGGCGGATCTAGTACAGTAGTTGCGCAAACTCATAGTCATGGTAGAAAGTAGATATGAAGGTTCTCCGGAAGAAAGAGTTTGATAGGCAACAGTGCAGAGTTTGAAAATGATGCGAGATTGAACAGGGAGCCAGTGAAAAAACAGTTTCTTATTTTTATTGATTGAAACCTATTTATTAAGAATGATCAGTTCCAGGCAAGTGCTGTGCCTGATATGCCATTCCAATCAGAGAGGTATAATATTGCCCCCGCATTATTATTCTTGCGGCAGTAATATTCCTTTACACCGTTACTCATCCCACCATTTAGTTGAGGGGGATACCTCCATATGAAAACATCTCACAAATAGAGGAACCTTAATTCTAACACTAACTCGCTCGTTGACGACGTAGAACCCCGCTATCTGAGGCCCATCATCATCCATCCCCATATATGTATATAGCGAAACTGTTTAAAGTGTTAAAGAAAACGAATTATGTTGATGACACAAAGAGTTTTTACATATTTAATCTCAATCTCAATGGGATATATTACATGCAATCAAATAACTAAGATTGCTTGAGCTGACCTATGACCTAACCTATGAGCAATTATCTGCAATTAAGAGCTTGGATACAATTAGCTGCTTGAGCATTGCTAAGGCAGATCAAGAGATCAGCTTGAATACAATTGTCTCCATGACAATTGCTAAGGGATCAGATCATCTTGACTAAGGGATCAGATCATCTTGACTAAGGGATCAGATCATCTTCGGTAATCTGTATTTTAGCGAGTAAATATTTCCAGGCATTATTTCACTATATTTGTTAATTCATATCATTTCATTATTTTGTTCATTATATTTCGTTTTCTACTGTATACTTATCCGGTAATACATTAAAAAAATTGTTATTTAATTGTATATTGCGGAAATAAAAAAATATAGTGTTTAAATTTTATTGTGTGGGATTTTGTCCTTCTTTTCACTTTGTGGGATTATGTCCTGTGGTATTTGGTACTGTGGGATTATGTCCTGTGGTATTTGGTACCGTGGGATTATGTCCTGTGGTATTTGGTACTGTGGGATTATGTCCTGTGGTATTTGGTACTGTGGGATTATGTCCTGTGGGAATTTGTCCGGATACCACATATATATATATATATATATATATATAGTCTAAATTTTATGCCAACTTTGGGATTTGGTTGAAAGTTGGCGTTGCAGTAGGGTTATGATGATGATGATTGATGTTTTATGGCCACTTTTGTGCACATGGTAGGCTAAATGGGCCGACGTTGCAGTAGGGATTGGATTTAGTAGTGGGGAGGTATTTCGGCACAGAACCTGGGGGGGGGGGTGTAGACATAATTTTGTACAGTGTACATGTAATAAATTGTGAGAGCCATAAAAGACCATATATAGTAGGTCATATCAATTTATTTATTTAACCATATAATAATAGTATGCGATAATCTCCTACTTCTGTCCAATGTCAAATGCTGTGCGTTTACGTTTTTTCGATACAGTAGCCATGATGATAAATGATAATGATGAACATGACAGATTATATACTGTAGTAATGTTTTGTTAGTGGTGAAAGTTAATGGCGGATACATATCATTTGAAGCTTCTACTTGATATATCTATTGATCAGGTGGTTAAATACACGTGACCTTTGATCCTTTGTTAACCTCAACTGTGAGTTTATTTAATCTATCACCGACTGACTTAAGAACATTGGTGTATCTAATTGATATATCGTGACATGGTGTTCACCGATTACCAGAAACATTTCACTCTCAGTAAGGTGGCGGTAATAGCGAGGGGTGGTGGGTGATATTTATATGGCAATGAATGGTATTTGTATTGCACAGGCATTTGGCGGTGGCTGAATAACGGGGGGCGGAGGAATTATCACGACAGGAAATCGTGTCTTTATCAAAGGTTGGCAGTAGGTGTAGTAGGTGTGCTTGGCGGGCTATATGTACACTTAAAGGTCCTCTTCTGATTTAAGGCTATTTTTCACTCTGGTATCAGATCATAATACACAGTATTATTATGACTGAATATCTGGATACCATACTACGGAATAAAAGGCTAGTCTTGTATTCCGGTCTTGATTACTTTTGTATTATTTAGGCGAGTATTGTTATCATACAGTCTATAGCCTCGTTTACATGTCGTCTTTTCAGTATTTGTTGAGTCGAGGCTTAAAACAATTCAGGGTAATGGCTGTGACAACATGATCTGATAACGAGTTACAGTCCTGAACCAACTCCTGACTAAACGAATGTTTCCTTAATTTACGTCGCCAGCGTCCCATCAATAATCTTTGACTATGACCTCTGATTCATCCAGTGAGTGCTCTGTTAAAGAATGCTCTGGGGTCGAGTCTCTCTCCCATTTATGATCTTGTAGACTTATGTCATGTTCCCTCGTATTCTTATAAATAGGAGTAATGGGTGCCTCAATGCAACTAGTCACTCTTCATAAAGTAAACGCTTCAGGTGTGTAACTGCCAATTTGTCCATCTGGTAGCGTGGATGCCAAATTAGTTTATATTCCTATATTACAGGTGAGATCTGACAAGTGCTTTGTACAGCCTTGGCAAAGTGACAATGACAATTAATTTATTTTCCAATTTACACTTACAAATTTTTACAATTTATATTTTATACATTAACAATTATTCATTTGTGCAAATTGGGGGAACCTACGTAGGTTAATAACTGTCTTCCCATAGGTCCCATCTAAACCCGAGAAGATCTTTTTAAGAACCCACAACATCCTACTGGCCTTATTAACAACAAATACATTGTGCCAGGGGACCCCAGGTCCTCATTAACATAGATACTGAGATCCTTTTCTACTTCAGTGGACTGATACTCGGTTGACTAATGTTTCAATATCATACATTATGGGATGCTTTCATCTCGGTTTAATTATCCCCTGTTTGATAAGAAGCTGATTAATATATATATATATATATTAAGATGTGTTTTACCAGTTTACGCCAAGTGGCGCGGTTGTTTGTTGAAGTTACAATTTGTTTTAATGTTAAAGTTTAAAACAGACATAAAACGGCTTATAATTAATACACAGACCGTTAAATCTGCTAAACTGAATGAAACTTAAATGAATTTCAACCGAAATTAGAGCCGTTTCTCATCCAAATTAATGCTCTTTCTTCGACTTTATTTCGTTGTTTTTTACATCAGTATGCTCAAAGCTTGATTTTACGATGTGTTATTTGATTATGAGAAAGTTCAGTTATATCATGGCTATTGGCACAATATCATCGTTTTAGTTGATGATATAGGAAGTAATCGATAAGATAGGACGTTATCAGAAATTGATTGATATTTCTCATGTCATCAAAATACGTTATGTTGATAATGCTTCATCGATATTTATTTCTTGTACTTATCCTCTCCTGCATATAGTTAAAGCAAAAGCCTGTTATCATAACTTACCTAGGGTCGCACTATCATAATGAAGAAACGTGTTTACCAATTGTTGGCTGTATTTCCATCGACTCCAGGCTTTATCTCACCTTGTAAAGACCAGTTTGAATGAATGTCCTCTGGTAGTTGGTGACTGATCTAATTTAATCTATTTTGCGTCTATATGATACATGCCATGTATATTATTGTATAGCTCTATCATATTGGCTCTTGTCCTGTGGTATTGAAGGCTTGGTAGCTTCAATTGTTTCAGCCTATCCTCATATTCTTGGAGTGGAGGATCATTACCATATATAAAAAATCTTTAAAATGTTGATGGGACGTTTTTATGGGTCTAAATTTTGTTTACATCTAAATCAATATTTAGTATTATTGAAGCGTTTTGTTGATATTGGTTTCTTATTTGAGGTTTAAATACTTCAGTCGCGCTATACCATGGTATCTCCATACAACAAATTCTAGAACACTCGATGGCTTAATTTGTGTTTAAAATGTAGACATTCCGACCGTCCGTCCATCCATCCATCCGTCTATTCATTCACACGTAGAAATCCTGACACACTCAGAACATATCATACGTGACTTTCTTTTAGCGCAACTGGTAACATACTGTGGTACAGATCTCTGGGCTGTATGATAGAAACCCAGCGTTGCTTATATATGTCATCATTTATCCTTAAATTAAAATAAGAATACACTTTGGCAGTATCACCTCCATATCCTTAGATCGGGTCCCTTTAGCTTTTTGTTGTCATCTCAAATCGGTGTCGAGGTTGGAAAAAGGTCAACCACTAACTATAATAAACGACACATTTCTATACATAAAAGACCAAATATTTACTAAAGCTGTAGAGATAGCGAGAACACCCGGAACATATCCCTCATCCGATGGATTCAGGGTTTTATATTGACCATCTTATTGTCTTCTATCTTACGAGGGGCGACGATAAATGTCCCATTTTGTCGACGTGTCGTTAAGGTATCCATATATATTTCTAACTGGATATCTTAGTTAGCCCATTATGATACTGACATCGTTTCAGGTTATTTTCTGTCCAGTGTTTTCGTGCCAGCATCTAGGCCGATGACTAACACTAGGAAGACATGTTGCTAATGGCAGATTTCATGAGAGTTATAACTGTATTTCTGTGTAGCTTATTTCGATTTCCCTTAGCACAGGGTAATCATTGAGAATACAAAAGAATATTTGATAAAAACAATTTAAATTGCATCCTATTTCGCTGTAACAGACGTTATTTTGTGTTTAAAGGCGCCTCCCTGGTCTAGTTTGTAGTGCGTTGGACCACAGATTACTAATTTCGGCGAGGGAATGTCTCAGGAGTGTTTCATCTTTCACTTCGTCTTATTACCTTTGGAGGTCGCTCGGCCCATTTAGCCTACCATGTGCACAAGAGTGGCCGTAAAACATCAATCATCATCATTATCATCATATACTTTAATCGTACGTTATGAATGATTCTTAATTTCTCAAAGCCATGTCATCGTGTACCCTACCAGTAATTTATGTCAAAACAAGTAGTTAAGACATTACCTGAAAGGTAATTTTTTTTATTAGCTATGATCCATAGATAATTTCTGTTAAATACATATAGAATGACAACAGTAAATATATTTCAATAGCTATAAATTGTCAACTGGAAGACTCTGCCTGGGCATTGGATGTCCATAGACAGGGATATCTGATAACATCCTGTCGCATTACCGTATATTATACATAACGCACACTTCCGGTTTATAACTCTTCTGAGAACTCCCTTCGGACTACTTTAGGTGGTCACTTAAAGCAGGGCCTGATATATGACCAAAATTAACTGGTGTTTACTAAATAATGATGAAACGTATTTACAATTTTATAATTTTTATGGTTAACATATATGAATAATTAATAATAATGAAATCTCATTCGTTCAATAACACTAAATTCAATATACATTGAACGTTTAGTGCTTGTTTACTTTAAATAATGTTTTGTCTGGTGACACATATTTTAAAATTTGGCAGTGGATTGTTTAATACTTTTTATGCCGAGGTAGTAAGCGATGATTTGTTAATTGAGTCATTTCCGGTTTTATCGTCGATTTCTGTTAATTTCTTTCAGTAAGCATTTAATGTATTAATCAATTAACCTGAAAATAAAGTTTTAGCTTGACTGATAAACAATTAACTCGAGTACGAATAATAATCGTACTCACATTCGTCACCAAGAACATGTACAATAGTCTTCGTCGCCGCATAATTATTATATATCTCTCTCACTATCTATCTCTCGCTCGCTCTCTCTATCACACACACACACACACACACACACACACACACACACACACACACACACACACACACACACACACACACACACACACACATATATATATATATATATATAGACAAACAAACATTAACACACACACACTAAGAAGACCCTCCAGCAAGTATCACAAGGCATATTATGCTGCGCTCGAGATGTTTCGTTTTAGTTGCATATAAAAATTCACCTTGGTTGTATGTGGGAATAAAATGATCTTTCCTAGGTCCAGTTATGTCTAGTTTGTACTATGGCATTCAAGATTAGCTCTAATCTGCTTATCATAAATAACATTTAAGAACGTTATTACTATAATAGTGTGAATAGAAGACATTAGGTCTGGTTGGTTTGTTTTGTTGTTCGGGGAAAATTCCTAGGCTATCACTTATTGGGCACAGCCTCTATGTGGGAGTGGTTGAGAATCTCCTCCTCCTCCACCACTCACTTGGGAGCAGTACGGAAAGATTGAGCCGAAATACCCTGGCAGTGACCAACCTCATGGTATTTCGGCTCAATCTTTCCCTACTGCTCCCAAGTGAGTGGTGGAGGAGCATATTTCTCAGCCACTCCAACACTAATCTAAACATTCTCACTACTGCCGTGATCTAACTTGGGTGTTCTACTCCCAAACTCCACGGCTTGTTTTTGTTTGGCGGCTTAGGGACTGGTGAGACATTACACATGTCTCAGCAAGAAAAGTCGCCACTCTGGATTCAGTCCCCTGAAGAAACCTCCAGACATTGAATTCACTGTTCGAGATTCTCTGTGCCTGTGCCTTATAATACACAGCTAAAATACACACACACACACACACACACACACACACCAAGAAGTCCACGAATGTTTTCCAGTAAAACAATCCTGGCGTAATGTATAAACCCTGTTTCTTGTTACTCTCTAGTGTTATTATATTCTGACAAGATAACGTCTAATTAGCTTGTAGATTTTTACATTATCTTCCGCGATTTTTCTTTGATATTTTCACTATTAAATTTGCCTGGATGAACATTGTTTGAAAATTGAGTTTTCTGGTTTTATACATACAGTGATACAACTCACATAATCGGATCATTTTCCACCATTCATGAATGTTGTCTTCAGATTTCTCTTGATTATTCGTTCCAGGTTCCTGCATCAACAGAAACTGTGAGATCTACTGGACCTGGATCTGTTATCGGTACTCGAGATAAGTTGCTTCGATAAAACTTCCAATGCCATCCATCTTCTCTTGGTAATGGTCGGGCTATGATCTCAATGGTAAAGTTGGTTGGATTTCCTATAGGAATTTCTCAAAGGAAATCTGGAGGATCTAACTTATGCCAATGGGTTGGACCTGTATTTGTGGAAAGACAGAAACAATATCTGTACAAACCATTTACTGGGATATAAAACAAAACGTACACTTCCATCCACAAATATACAGTATGGTGCAGAAAGTTCACCATTGACTAATAGGTAAATCTAATGTAGGATAACATTATAATAACACATACAAACTGTACACAGTGATATTTTCATCGATCATTACCGGAGATACGATGGCTCCATTATCAGCCATCCATTGGTATATAGAAGAATGAAGTATATCTACATTAGCCAGTCTCAACAAGCAATGAGTATTGTTTCTAGCACTACATACTAGATGTTGCCGACCAGATGTTGTTAACATAATTCAAGTGAAGGTAACTGGATGTACTTTGCTCTCAACAATGCAAGTAAGGTAATCTTATCTAAATGACATCATAGTCAAATTTCCCGATGTCAACTCTTACATTTCTTGTAATAACATGGATTCAGAGTGGAAATGAGAAGAGTACCGAGAGCAACAGGAGTAATAATAATAATAATGTATATTTAATAAAGCGCCCTTACTAGCAGGAGCCATTCAAAGGCGTTGAACAATCAATATGTAATATAATAATACCCCAAATAATATGTCTGTAAAAAACCCTGTAATGATTTAAAAGATAATAATTATTTATCTGTGAAAGCGACCTTAAATAGGTGTGTTTTTAGAAGAGACTTAAAATTTCCAAGAGACGACGCATCTCTAATATTTGCCGGCAACTTATTCCACAAAGTGGGGCTGCAACACTAAATGCACAATCACCATATGACTTGAGCCGAGACACTGGCACCTGCAATAATATCTGACTGGATGACCTGAGTTTTCGAGATGACTTTCTAATGGACACCAGTTCACACAGGTATTCTGGTGCCATATCATTAATAGATTAATAAGTTATTAACAAAATATTGAAATGGAAACGCATCTAACAGGTAGCCAATGTAGTTTTTGAATAATTGGGGTAATATGATCATATTTTCGAGTATTTGTTACAATGCGAGCTGCACTATTCTGAATTCGCTGAAGGCGATTAATGTTATAATCAGATATGCCATATAACAGGGAGTTACAGTAGTCTATACGAGATGTAACAAAGGCATGGACTACAGTTACAAGTGATTCTTGTGTCAAGAATGCTTTTAAACAGTGGATGTTCTTAAGATGTTAGTAGGCAGCTCGGCATACTGATGTGACATGTTCAGGCATGTTAATACATTGGTCAAAAATAACCCCTAGATTTGTTACTGACCCATTAGGGGTAATCGAAGATGCACCCATCTGTAATGCTGGTGTCTTTAGGGATTTAACACAATGTGGTGATGCCAAATATAAAATATTTGTTTTATTATCATTTAGTTTTAGAAGATTTTGAGTCATCCATAGCCGAATATTGGCAATACAATGTTCTAAATTCTTCATGGAAGAGGAGAAATTTAACTCATTATCAGGATCCAGTGATATATACAGCTGTGTGTCATCAGCATACAAGTGATATTTAACCCCATATCGCTGCGCAATGATCCCAAGAGGACGGGTATACATTGTGAAAACCAGAGGACCAAGAACTGAACCCTGTGGTACACCAGATAACAAAAACTGAATGTCAGATAAAATACCATGAACAGACACTCTCTGGGAGCATTGTTCCAGATAGGATCTAAACCATTCAAGTACTTTACCTGACAGACCAAACATGTCTTTTAACCCACAGAAAAGTACATTATGGTCAACTGTATCAAATGCAGCAGACAGGTCCAGAAGAACAAGTATTACTGGCTTACCTTGATCAGTTGACATCATAATATAATTTTTCACTCGAACCAAGGCTGTTTCAGTGCTGTGACCACTTTTATAGGCAGACTGTAGTGATTCATTAAGGTTATTATTGATTAAATATTTGTTTAGATGAAAAGCAACTGCCTTTTCTATAACTTTAGAAAGAAATGTAAGATTTAAAACAGGTCTGTAATTGTTTAGAATATTACAGTCCATAGTGGGTTTTTTATTAATCGTTTTACAAGGGCAGCTTTCATGGATCTTGGGAAAACACCCAGAGATAATGATTTATTAACTATATTTG
Organism: Paralvinella palmiformis; assembly: GCA_025642065.1. NCBI lineage: Eukaryota > Metazoa > Annelida > Polychaeta > Terebellida > Alvinellidae > Paralvinella > Paralvinella palmiformis. The sequence continues at coordinate 40,178 of JAODUP010001120.1, read as the reverse complement.
TAATTGGGTTTATCAGAACATCCAGACAATCTTTCACAAGCCATGAAGGGATAGGGTCAACAGCACAGAAAGCATTAGATGACTTTTTCAGCAACTGTCTGATATCAGTCTCTGTAAAAGGCTCAAATATATCCATCATGGATGTGCAGGAATCTTCTACCAATGGCTTACCATGTTATAAGGTGCTGGACTGGAACCCACTATGTATATTTAATATTTTTTGACAGAAGAACTTATTAAAACAATGGGCCATATCTTCATCCGAGTTGATATTATTTGGGAGGGCAGTTTGACTTTTATGTAATACTTTATTCACAACACTGAAAACAGTCCTTTGATTTCCCTTGGAAGCTTTGATCTCTTTATTATAATATTCAGATTTAGCAGAGGCAAGGGTATTTTTAACAAGAATTTTACTGACCTTGAACATTTCAAAATGAACACACAAACTGGTCCTGATCCACAGCCGCTCACAATACCTTCTGTGTCTCTTTGCAGCCTGTATATTCTTATTATACCATGGAAGCATTGGTCTGCTTGGCATTTCCTTTGTCCTTAAACGTGCATGTTGATCTACAATGTCTCTCAATGTACTATCATAGAGATCCACCAGATGATCCACATCATCCAGTGGATCCAATACCAGAGATGAGACTCGCAGATCAGCAAGAAAAGCCTCCTGGTCAATTGACTTATATCTTCTATATGAAATAACTTTAGCTGAAACAGATTGTTTCTGTAAAGATACATTAATGTTAACAAGGAAATGATCAGACAGCATGGAAGACACAGACACACCTTTAATCAAATTATCATCATCACAGGAGATGACAAGATCTAAGATGTGACCATGTCTGTGTGAGCCAGTTGTTTGGTATCTGCATTCCTCTTGCAATCCCAATGTATATTGAAATGACCTCAGATCAACAGATGACCATTGTTGGTAGCAAGAGAGTCAACAAATCCCGAAAATTCCTTGAAGAAATCTGCTGCTTTCAAGCCATTTTTCTTAGTGGGGTGTAATCAGTAGATAATAGCTACACGAACACTTATCCCTCCAGATACAAAAGTCAGTTGGTAATTTTCAAAAGACTTAGCCTGAAAACACAAATGGGTTTCACACTTCAAAGAATCACGGAGAAGAATGCCGACTCCTCCATCTTTTTTGTGAATCCGAGCTGCATGATGGAATGAATATTCAGCTGGAGTCACATCACCAACAATTTTCTGGTCTGAAACATTACCAGTCAGAAAAGTCTCTGTAATGACAAGAGCATCAAGATCCATATCCTTAACAACATCAGATATTTCATCAGATTTATTACAGATCGACTGACAGTTAATAAGACCAATACTTACATTTTGTACAGCTGTGCCATTATATGATGTTATTGGCACAATGATCAAATTACTGGCATCAGACCCAATCTGCTTTGGATGTTTTCCACTACGTGGGCGGATCGATAAACAAATGGTATTACCACCATAGGGTCGTAAGGCAAGCAAGTGATCTCTAGTATAATTCATTATAATTATAGAAATAAAATAAGTGAAAATTAAAAAAAAAAACTAAAAAAACGTACACAAGCAAAAACCGAGTTCTTATGGGAAACACTTGAGTGGGCGATAATATAGGGCGTCAAATGAGCAGTTAAAAAGAAAATACAAGAAATACAAAATAACTAAATATAATCAATTTATATTAATATAAATTAAATCTATATACATAATATGCAAAATAGACCAGTTTCACTGGTGTAACTTATCTAATATGAATGTGATTTGAATATTTAGAAGAAGAAAGGACAATCTTATTTATTATCGTTCCATATAGTATACTTGCCATAATATCCAATTGTAACATTCCGTATGCTGAGAACAGTCTTATTACCTGAAACTGTGAGATCTACTGAACCTTGGTCTGTTAACGGCACTCCAGATAAGTTGCTTGGATAGAGAGAGAGAGAGAGATACAAACAGACAGACAGACAAACAGATTATATATATATATATATATATATATATATATCAAGATAAATAGATAGATAGATAGAGATAGATAGATAGATAGATATACCTACATGTATTAGTCGGTATGTATCGTTTGAGTTTTTCGTTGATTCCATCACTGGTCGGCGATAACCGCAGAATCTGTAAGTTGATTAAACAGGTTCTCATCATCTTGTCATTTTTTTCTCTCCAAAAATAGCCCCTGTACTGTGGAATAAGTTAGATCCTCCAAACTTAATTCGACAAATTCCAGTAATACTTCCAGCAAGCTTAAATTGTACATATATGTGTTGATGTCAACAGATGTATAGATTGCAATTAATTTGGATCAAAAAGACATGAAAGTCTGGATATAAAAATGGTACCAAGTTAATTGCAATCTGTACATCGATCATTAACATTACATTTCTGTACAATATATTGTAGATTAGATTGTCTCATTGTTTTTTAAATAGAACCCCTTAAGTTAACTGTTCAGGTGAAAGCCACTGGACCACTAAGTCAGGCATCCAAGCTGAATCTGACGTGCGTTGCTGAGAACAAAGTACACCTATTTACCTTCACCTGGATTAATTTAACAGCACTTGGTCGGCTATGTCTAAGATGCAGTTCGAGAAACGACACGCATTGCGTGTTGATTCAGTATCTTCCAAATTTTCTTCAACCTGCTTCTTACCAATGTATGGCTGATAATGGAGCAATCAGATCTCCTGTCAGTGTTGTTCAAACCATCAGCGTGACTGGCTCGTATGTTATTGAAATTTGGATCCAGTTGCATCTGAAGCGTATTTGATCTAACTTGCATTAATGAGAACCTGTACTGGTGAAGTATATCTTACAGTAGCTGGTGCCAGGACTGTTCTTAGTATAGGAAACGTCACTATCAGACTATATATATAATATATATATATATATATATGTGTGTGTGTGTGTTATCAATAGAATGATAGAATCCAGTTACATTTATTATTTCATGTAGGTAAGAAATCTATAGGGGCTTATATTGGACAATACTCTATGAATGGAGAGGTAGGTGAATTTTGTGTGCATGTATGTGTGTGTGAGCGTGTATGTATGTATATATATGTGTGTGCAAAAAGTACGTCGGTGGTAAAATTGGGTAGGCCTAGCTAATCATGATTAGCCTACTGTTATTGTTAAGCCATAAAACTGGTAGTTTAGTTGATGTCTGGCTAAATGTTATGCCAGTACACTGAACCATTTATGGATAATGAATATTTAAATAATTAACTCTATATTTTTATCTACCCGTCTGATTAGGCTTGTAATTGAGATGATCTGCTTATCCAATATTAAAAAACCACGTGTTTGAGTAAAGTAGATAAACCTTAATTACCTGCCCTCACTATACTTAAAAATATCCATTTAAATCGTTATTAGATCTGGAGGAAAGTGAATTACTTCTTCATTTTCCAGAAATTTCAGCAGTTTTCGGGTATTGTTTCTTATCCATTTAAAGTTTGGCACACGTGTGCTGTATTTTTGTATCCCAACATATAAGAACTAATTCGGGGAAACTCGACCCAAAACTACCAAAGTTTGTTAGAAAAATATGGTAGAAACAATTACAGGTATGGGGAGTATAGTAGAAACTTGATAATTACTGGGCAGAAACGGTATTTACTTTCAAGTCATAAGTGTAGTTAAGTATATATATTAATGTGTATTACATCTTTATAGGAATCTGTTTTGCTTGTGAGCATACACTCAATAATAAATAAACAAATCCAATATATCAATATTTATATATTGTATAGTCATTTTACATCTAAGTTACTAAGCTATTAGAGATCATTTAGTACATCTATATTGATCTGTAGTCATCAGTTGATTAACCAATTATTTGTTATTATGTGTATTAGCACAACTTAGCCACTGTATTCAAAAAGGTTTATTTATTTAATTTGTATCTGCTGATTTGTAAAACAATCTATTAATTTGTTGTTTGAATGAGATCTTTATAATAAGTGTTTCAGTGATTTCACTTTGATGTGTTTCTTCACAAAAGCTGAAAAAAACACATCTGTATGATGTAAACATTTTAGAGTAGATCATTTAAATTTTTCCATATAATTTTTTTAGAGCTGTCAATTTTGTTTTCTAAAGAGATAAGTTTGTCAGAAACTAATTATTTTATTTATCATACATGTGCCGAACTAAATAACTGGAGGTAGTCTTCTTAAATGGCTTCCATTGGTTCAGTGATAATTTACTCTCTTTACTGTGTATTGTTCATGTTTATTAAGTTGGCTACATTATAGTTTGTCTCCTAGTTTGTCAGATAGCTGCTCTAGTTGGTGGTAGTTGGCTCAGGGGAGCATTCTGTTATTTATCAACTAAATCCCAAACCAGTTGAGACCTTCTTCATCTGGCTGAGAGGTGGCCAATCTTCATTCATATAAACAGTCAGATGATTTCCTAAGGTTACTGGTATCATAGCTCCCTTTAATATAAAGTTTTCCAAATACTTTTGGTGCATCCATTTCTGTGTATAAATTACATTTTCCAGTGTGTGTAATTGCCTTTTTATTCTGTTCATAGTTGATAGTCCAAGTTTTGTTTTATTGTACAAAATATATTTTACATTACATTGTAAAAGACTGTAAAAATCTCCTATTAACTGTAAAAACTGTTAACATATTTTATCATCAGTCATGTATATCGTACATCATTAAGCACATTAATTTAATCATGCCTTCACTCATACACATGTCACCAACATTTTATATATAAAAAGCCACTTAATTCAATTTATATATATATATATATATATATATATATATACATACATATATATGAGAAGTTTGATCCCTGTGCAGTCTGGAGCTGCTTTGACACACCCGTAGACCAAGTGACAAACCTAGTGACAAACACTTGACAATGGGGCTAAACATTAAACTTGTAAGGTGAAAGTTATACAGTTAGTAAGTATCACTCAGGTTGGCATGATAGGGATATCATAGGACGATTGTAATTTGATGTGATGGGTGATATTATTAATTGTTAAATAAACATTTAGTCATTGTATTATACAATGTGTAGTATGATTATAATGCAGTATAATGAACGTACACAATATCAGTGTATATCTCGTCTTGAATATCAAATAATGTATATTATTGCCATTGGTTCTCAACTTATAAAGTTATTGGTGTTACCTCTCTGTATATTCTATCATGAAAAAAATATGTCAATTATGTACTGTATACGGAGGAATAAAAGCACTTACTTCACTTACTTACTTACATTTTTAACCGTCTTAAACTTGATGTATTACAATTCCATGTAAAAAGTGCAAACCCTGTTTTATATGATCTTAAATAACAGTGTAAATAACATCTGTCTAATAAACCTACCAATCCTGATGATGTTGGATGCTATTATGATCCCAAAAGCATTCCTCCATCTGTAAGTATGATGTTTTAACATATCTCCAAATGTACTCTACCATTCGAAGTGAATATAAATTTAAATATATCTGTTAATTTTCTGTAATTTCTTTTTAACATGAACTACTTCCCATATGAATATGCAACAAAAAACCCGTTGTGTTGACCATGCCAATTGCCATTCAGTGATTAATGCATGTCTCCATCAGAAAGAACCAGCTCTTACTTGTAGCAAGTAAATGTCAACACATATATGACTTTCAGGTGTTTCATTATGATCTTGTAAATGCCCACCATTATAGCGATGCCAAATTTGGCAAAATCTCCCCCCCCCTAACCCACTTCTATCTTAGTTACGCAATATCTTTCCATCATTGATGAATGAACTGTTGCATAAGTAATGATGATGTTATTTATAAACAAAGAGTGAAACCTCTTTTCTCTAAAAAAGTATTGAAGGATGATCTCATTTGATCCAATCATAATTAGTTTGGTTCCTTAAAAATTAAGAACATCCAATTATAATAGATGATCCCATCCTTACAGTATCTCATTAATGGTTTCATTGTGAAGTGACATACAAATTCGTTTAAAACCACTCTGTTGAAATGAAATTAGGTTTATATTTAAATTATTAATTTCCCACTAGAATTCTCATTAATGGTTTTGTTCTTTTGGAGTTTTATCAGGTAGGGTTTTGTCCAAGTTGGGTTTTGCTCTTGGTTAGATTACACAAGACAAAAGGGAACTCAACACAAGTTGTGGTTATCTGCTAGATGACAGGTCATAATGGGCCTGACGCTAATTCTGGTTTTGATATCAACCAACATCTAAACATACACAAGTGAGATCAGGTGACTCTCACAACAAATTCTAAGTGACTAATAAATGATTATACAAATGAATTATCACAAACTATATGCATCAACATTAACTAAAAGTTATTTTGTTATTGAATTCACAGCCACTTTGACACTATTACATTTGGGAGTTCACTTATTGGACATAACCGAGAAGAGCTGTCTATGGTATAATAATAATGGCCGAAATGGAAGTTTTTTATATGCTGACAACCTCAAATGAGGGAGACGCAAATTGGTCTGTAATTTACAGCTTCCCCATGGAAACTAATTATAAATAAATTTAGAATAAATGGCATATTTGGTGAAGAAAACCTTGCCAGTTGCCTACTATAGTGCTACGGCTGAGGCACAAACCTGCGATCTCCCACACAAATAGTCTCACACTCTACCTATGGGGTAAAAGAAGTGGCTATAATTACAGTGAAGTAACAACTATGGTGGTTTTCGTATTAGTAAAATAATTGATTAAACATAAGATCTGTCATTACAGGACTGGATGTTTACATAATATATAATACTTGTACAGGGATATTAATGCAAGATTAAGAACTAGAACATTAAAAAGAAACCCATAATTGCCTTCATAAAATTCATTCCTCAGTCAGTATTAAATAAACAATTTATACAACAATTAATATTAATTATTATTAATTAAGGATTTATTGAGTTTATCCTTTGTTTTATATATTGACATTTTAGCCGATGTTTTAGCTTGTGGTTATAACCCATTCAAAATTAGATAATTATATTACCAGGTAATGTATAAATATAAATTAATTGCTACATAGAGAAGTTAATTGCTAAAAACATTAATCTAGTGAAAATAATAGATATTAATTTATACTAAAATAATTAACAGTTGATAACAGTGTATATATATATATATATAGGTCAAAACATTTATATCTATTTGAAGCAGAGCTGAGAAATTTGTTTAATCCTAATGCTGGCACATAGTAAAGAGGGAATCTGCATAGTAAAACAAATCCCTCAAATATGAGAATGAGTGAGATTAAAACTCATAAACACCCTCATTCTATTTGGGAAACATCATGTAAAATATGGAAATAGATGAAAACACAATATGTGATATTTTGTATCAATGTTAACACATTTCAATTACAAAACTATATGAATTACATCATAATCATTACAAAACTATATGGATTACATCATAATCATTACAAAAATATATGGATTACATCATAATCATTACAAAACTATATGGATTACATCATAATCATTACAAAACTATATGGATTACATCATAATCATTACAAAACTATATGGATTTGTTGTTGTTTCATAAGGATATATTAAGTCTATTCCACATTTTTTAAATTTGTCATTAATGTTTTTAATGCTATGTTAAGGGGGGAGCATTATATAAGCAATGCTTCAAGCATCATCCTTTTCAACATTCTATGTGTGATTCCCGTCTTTAAAATGATGTAATATGGATGTTGAAATAAACAATATTAAGTTCAATATCAACTGTAGATTTGAAATAATGGCATAAAAAAGATGGACTCAGACCACACTTAAAAATGAGTGTTACTTACAACTCAGACTTTTGTGTGTGTTGTGGATTTATTTCAGAAATGACTAGCATTTTGCAGTTTAAATACACTTGAAACATATAACAAGTTATGAAAAGTTGCTGAAGATAAGAACTTTAAAGACTTTTGTGTGTTGAAGACTTCTAGTCATAGTTGATAATTGTTAATCTTACCTTGTTGAAGATATTTGGAAGATTATTGCAAACACCAAGCATCTGAACAGGTCGGCCTTTATGACATGGTACAATTAGCATTTTGAAATTTCAGAAAGTATTCATTTGTTTTGAGAACCAGTGTGGTCGTGTGTGTGCACCTCTGTCTGTCTGTGAGTGAATTGAGACTTCAAGAATGGCATATTTATCCAGTTTCTAGACTTTTGTGGTATCACTTTGAGTACTGTCCCCAGAGTTAAATTATATGGTAGTTAAACAGCAGGAGGATAACACGGTGTCCTCCACAAAGTTGGCAGGTTTAACTCCCGCTAAACATGGGTGAGGCTAAATCACAATTTTCTACTAAAATGTGATAAACTAATTTCCAGACAATGTTCCCCAAATCATAAAAATCAACAACAATAGGATATAACTTTATTATCAATATAAAGCATATAAATATGTATCAATAACCATAGGTACACTTTACAATACAATAACACAAATTTATCTATTTACCCTTTGATTCTTTCATTGTATTTGCTGTATGTAAGCCTACAATAAACAATAATAAAATCATTTTCTAAACTTCTAGGAGTTGACTTACTCTTCTACCACACGGTGCTAAGTAAAGGCATCACCACTATATGATCAGCATTATATATATATATATATATATAGAGAGAGAGAGAGAGAGAGAGCCAAAGTCATACATGTTACGTTTTGAAAATGCCAATGTAGAAGATTTATACGTAAATCGGAGGGTCACCGAAAATCGGGCATTATACGTAAATAAGGGATTTATGCATAAATCAGGTGGTCTAAGGTAACAAAATACTTTCCATGACAGTTTATTATTACTCAACAGTTTACATGAAATCGATCAACAGAAAAGAAAAACGTTCATGTCGCCCAGAACAGACACACTCCTTCACTGGTGTTCCCGTACATAGTTCTTGGCATCCTTGTCTGGGACAAACGCATAGCAATGATCGTCTGTGTTGATCTTGCAAGACAGCAGCGCACGGAGGGTGTCACTGCCGAGCTGCGAACGCGAGTCCGTGTCTATCTTTCGGATCATTGAGAACACACATTCGCTGTCAGTGTTGCTATCTGCAATCACTGACAGCTCCATCATCACACGTGTGAGCAGTGGAAACCTCACTGCCCCCACAAATGTCTTCTTGCGACCCATCTCGGCCCAGAGCGTGTCGACATCACTGTCACTCGTAACAGCTGGCAGATCGTCATCCGGACTCAATTGATAGTCCTGGAACTCTTCCACGAGATGTTCGATTTCATCATCTGCCACAATGCTGAAACGAGTGGGCATATTCCTCATCATCGTTGGACTCCATGTGTCGCGCAACTTGGGGTCTGGATTCAATACAGAGAGATCTTTCAGCACTGTGTCGTGAAATGGGAAGATCTATGTATTTACTTACTAATCAAAATAATTCAGTTATTGCAGTTCAATGACAAAGCTCAGCTAGACATTTAAAATGTTATGAAATGATCGTATTCACTAAATTAAATAATTTACAATTGAAAATAAATCAGTAAATACCTGAAACAGTTGTCGATCGTTTCAAATATATGCCGGTGCAGATCGGTATCTTGACAAATTCTCATCCACTCTAAGATAGAGGCTGTGCCGAATAAGCGACAGCCTGGGGATTCTCCCAGAACAACAAAACAACAAACTAGTATCAGTGGTGGATCTATTGAACTATTGAGAGATTTCACCGAACTTTAGTGGCTTCAATTAATCCACCGCGTGTCGGAAGATTATTATATATTGCTAGTGTGGCTTCACTTAATATTTACCTTTATCTGTACCATTAACATGTACAGGTAACATGTACCCAACTTACGACTGTTTGACTGTACGACAACCGGCGGTACGACTTAAAGATGATTATAATATCATTATACAGTATAATATAGGTAAGGTCATTATAACATAAGCCGACCTAGGACAATATCAACTTTCAACCGGTCAAAGTCGTAACCAAACAAGGTTTTAAGTAGACAACTACCTGTACACACTAATGATTTTGATGTGCGGCTTCTAATCTCTCCCAGAGGTTATAATCAGCGAATATCTTTGAAATATAACACAAAGGTATGTGTTAAATCTGTACCATTATGTTTATATACAATAGATTATGATTCAGTTGATAATAAAGATATATACAATGATTTTCTTTTAATGCCGACACATGATGAAGAAATTGGCAATGGCAATAGTAACCCTGGCTTAGATTATTTATAGGGACTAAGTCGGTTTAGTTGAATGACTCTGATGGAAAAGAATCTCGATCACATTGCAGCTAAAGAAATGAGAGAAGAGCTCACTCGATCTTGACAAAATGAAGTAGCACAATCTAAGAGAGTGAACAAAGTTAAATATGTTGAATTTACTATCTCGACTTAATGGAGTATTTAGAAAATGAGGACTATTACACTAATTTATTTTTATCTGATACATTAGATGATCGAATTATGGTTTATTAAACCTGTGAGAATTGTTATTTTGGATATGTACAGGTATTCCTCATATTTGTTTGTTTCTTTTTGGCATAACCATTAGTCTTAATTAGTGTTAATATAATAAATGCTAATTCTGGATATATACATATATATTGGTAGCCTTTAATGAATATTTTAGACAATTACAGCAGTTACTCATGTAAGGACATATCAAATTAGATCTTTAACCTTGCACAATTGTTCAACATACAGAGGATACTTGTTCAACATACAGAGGATACTTGTTCAACATACAGAGGATACTTGTTCAACATACAGAGGATACTTGTTCAACATACAGAGGATACTTGCCACAAGACTTTTATTCCAGAAAAAAAAACCTTCGAAATCAGTGACATTACTGAAGATGATAAGGAGCTGATTTCACTATGTTCTGTGACAAACTTGTCAACAGACAATGGAACATTGACAATTTGCTCACATCACAAAATGTGTTTCTGGATAAATATGAATTTCTTCTTGTTATGGTTCATTTTCGGTCCATACGAAATCAATAAAAAATAATTTAAGTACACTTGATATTTACAAAGAAGAGAGAATTAACAGTTTTACTACGGGAACTAACATGAAACCAGATATGAAAATTAGCTCTTGAAGTATGGCCAAGTTATCATTATTGATGGCATTTGGTTGTGTAGTGATGACCAGTCTGACTATGAACCAGTTAATACTATTTCAGCATTGAACACCAGTGCTAAAGTTCTTGGATTTTAATATTAGGATTAAAAAGGTCACAAACCATGTTTACACGTGTTCTTCTTATTTTGTTTACTACAAATTAATTTAATTTCCAATGGTTAAGATATTATTTGATAATAAAGTATGTGAATTGTGAATTTGTTGATAAATTTGATAAGACAGCATGTATCTAAGATCCAAAATCCAAATGCAACCATAAACACTTTTATTTAATAGTATTAATGTCTTTGCTGTCCCATGATGATAAACGGTTAGGCACAGTAATGCCATCTAGCGAACGACGCATTAACTGCCTGATTCATGACGGTACCAAAACACGAAAGAAAACATGTAGGCCTAATATTAAATAATAATGCAAATGAATTTGTTGATAATTTTACTAGACAGTATATATATATATATATATATATATATATGGTCCCAAATCCAAATGCAATAACCAAATACTTTATTAACGTCCATAACGGTGTCCGTTTGGTGTCTATGCTTTCCCGGGGTCCGGTGTCCGTGTGGTATTTAGGCCAACCGTTAATCCCCGTCAAAGCCTAATCTAGGTATAAAGTTACTACTGAACGCATTAAACATTTGATATGCGTATGAAAGGAAGGATTCATCACTGTATCTGAAAAATTAGAATAAGTATGGGAGGTGGATTCCGTTAAAATACGACACATTCAGCGCCAGTTGTCGACCACACGACATGGCCTAATTTGTGCCGATGTGTCGTTAAACAACATCCATCCATCGACCAAATGACGGGGTATTTATTATCGTCTGCCACGTCTGGCTTGAGAACAGTGTACGTGGTCGTGGAGGGTCATAGATTTATCTATGTTGCCTTTATGTGCGAGAACATGTATTGTTTTTTTTAATGTCCAGCATATCGGGAGAACCGATTAGAGGTCTGGGTGGCTGGTTTACCATCGTTTCCCATATCCTGCCTGCAAGTACACGCAAAAACCAGGTAAGTGCCGGAGCACATTTCACTAATGCGAATGTTCTTTATTATTTGCGGGAGGGTGGAGGTCGCAGGTGGGACGGACATAAAAGCGTTTTTTACCACTCTTTGGGTGTGATGTCATGAGCGTATCCCGGATTTAGGATGACGGGGATTTCGAATTGAGTAATTGTACTTCTCTTACTATAGATAAATGCCTACGCCACATTATTAGGGGAGAGGTAGGTTGCTTCGACCACCTTACACTTAAATGGTTTAATTTTAGTATACCCAATACAACAATCGGCAAGAAGTACTTTTCTGTAGGGTCAGTAATGTTTAATGTTCCTAATAAGGCAATGAACACGTGATTCGTGACCCAATTCAATGTCGTAAACGTTATTCACATAAGCAAAGTGGCGGGAGGGGAGGTTGACCAGAGAGCTTAAATATAGAGAGGCGTTACTCCTGCCGCGCCGCCATAGTGAGCTCCGGTGGCCTAGCGGTTAAGCACCCGGCACTTGGTGCCAACGGTCGCAGGTTCGAACCCCGTAAGAGGTCGAAACTTTTCCAGATATTAATTTCTCGGCTCATTACATCGTGGGTGGCTGACCACGTTAAATGGCGCTGCCGTCTCCACTGAATTATTTAAAATAAAGGGGGACGTTAAAAACCCCCGAGGACGTAAAACACTCTGGCAGTGACTCTGGTATTTCGGCTCCATCTTTCCGTTCTGCTCCCCTGTGAGTGGTGGGGGAGGAGTTTCTCAACCACTCCCACATAGAGGCTGTTCTGAATAAGAGACAGCCTGGAGATTCTCCCGAACAACAAAACCTAACCCAACCATCCTGCCGCGCCATGTTGAATTTTGAACCAGTGGCGCCTCCAGCGACCGGAGATATTTATCGGATAAACAAAAGCTCTGGTTGTCTACATGTGATCGTGTACATGTGTGCGATGGTTGAAATGAATTGCCAATACTAGTACTATATGTTACATGATCACATACTCTTTTATTAATTAACACTTTAATTGTGCACACATGATATCGAAGGAAACGAAGCTCTGAAACTGTAAATAAATAATTAAGTGATTTCACAGCCCAGTCACTTAATTAATTCATAGCCTACAATTTGCGATCACTTGACAGCTGATCAGAAAATAATTGAACGTGGTTTAGGTTATTTCACAGCTTTGTGTGTGGAAGGCGTAATTTTCACAAGTTTTTTTTAACGAGGTATACATGAGGTAAATGCATACAAACATACTTTCATCATGTCAGTTTATCATAGTCCATTAATTTTTATTTATTTGGATATATACATATAATGATATATACAGCTATTATAACGCTTCCATAACACAATTCACCATATATTCATCATGTCCGTTTATCATATATTAAATTAAAAAATTATAAGTTCATTTAAAGTCTACACCTCAATAATATAGGCCATGCAATATAGGCCTGCCCAGCTGAGAACAAAGAATATACATGGAATAATAAGAATGTTTAAGTTTGCCTTAACATGTTAGAGATAGAGAAATTAGTACTTTCATACAATAAGCGGCATCAAATCATTTATGCCTTGGGTTCATCTATAGTTACAATCAATCATTTAGTTGTTATCAAATGGACATAATAACCCAAATTGCTTCCAGCTCTAAGCAACCAGATCAGTGAACTGTTTAAAGTTAGACAGAATATACCCAGAGATGTAATAGACACATGCATTAACTACTGTAACAGATAACACCAGTAAATCTGTAACCAAGAGATTGGCCTGTTTACATGATATCTCATCATCATAGAACTTCAAGGACGGAAACAGAACAATACCTTGTAAAATAATGACTTGAACCATGTATAAAATTTCCTTGTTTCTTATTTAATTAATTTTATAATACCAATTTTCACCATTAATATTTACAAATATTAATTACCATCACAGCTGGCCCTGTCTTCTGTATAGGTCTTCTATCTGTTAATACCTTCCTCTTTGATTTCAGTGGATGCATGAGGTGGATTTGGTACATCAAAAATAGTTGGAATAGCATTCTAGATAAGTTGTTTGGTTCATGAATTCCGTTTCAGTGAAATACATTCTACAATTAGTATTCAAGTAATTTAAATCTTTCCTCATCATATATCTGAACGACAACAATTAATAACCCATCTTTTACTTCTGTCAATAGAAAAAATAACAAAATGAATGTTTCTACCACTAGTTGAGGTATTTAATAATTAATTTCATAACATTTAAATTATAAATAGAAGTCCATATATATATCAATAAGTACCAATTGCTTACGTTTAAAAATAAATATGGATGAAGGTGATCATGTAAAAACTCAGCTACTTATAATTATTGTAATTAGGGAAAACTATCTAATTATAGTAATGTAATTTTAGAAGTCCAATTATAATATTAACAATAATAATTTCCCTTCCTCCCATAACATCTTCAGTGGCTCCAGTATATGTAACTGTAAGCTTATGTATATCTTACATACCCATTTTGTGATTAATAGGTTGATATTGTTCAATAAAATTTAATCAGATTTTGTCTGAAACAAATCTAGATCTAGATAGATCTTGGTTGGTCCTACTGATTGGGTCATGTCAAGTAGGGGCGTGTCTACTTCAAATTGTTATGTTTATTTTTTAAATATCCTTTATTTTAGAAAAACCCAGATCATATCAAATTTTTACACTAGCTTTCATTTCCTTTCGGGGATATCTTTATTTGTGCATACTTTTCCTGTTACTGCAGCCGAAAGCGGCGCAGAATGAACCAGTTCCATTAGACGCCATGTTAACGAAGGCAGCTCCGTGACAATCTACCTCCGGTCGCTAGGGCCCTGGCGCTCCATGAATTCAAAATGGCGTCCCATGTTAAAACGCGAAGTAACCCGTCTTTGGTTCGACCACAGTGTGGCACCGATCGACCACACGTGGAGGGGATAATCGACCAATTTTGTTTGCTATCTGGACATCATTTTCAACTAAAATTTGCTGTTTCTTTCAGTATTCACTTTTTATTTCTTTTCGTGATTCACATATCAGCATATATATATAATAATTTATAAATTCATGCATTTACAAGACACAAAATTTTATTATATATCTATAACACCATTTATAATATTTAACATGGTACATCGATGATGATGATGATGATGATGATTGATGTTTTACGGCCACTTTTGTGCACGTGGTAGGCTAAATGGGCCGAGCGACCTCCTGAAAGTTATGAAGTGAAGTCAAAGTTGAAACATGAACCCTTCAGATATGCCCACGCTGAGATTCGAATACGGGTGATCTGTGGTCCAACGCACTACCAACTAGACCACGGAGGCACCCCTTCATCATTTCATAAAACTGATAAATCTTCATTTCAGGTCGTCCACAATTTAATTTATTTGCAATAAATGAAGACCCACATTTACAGCATATCATAATATTACTATTTCATTTGTACAAAGAAAAAACTAAATATGCGTAGCTAACTAACAACTCAGAGAAAAGTCTACCTCAATACTGGGCTTTGTGTCTGATATAAATTGGGCTATAAAACGTCACATAATTGTCCTAAGATTCAGAAGGCTGTACCCGGAGAAAATAATCGTACTATCAGTTTATGTAAATTAGAAATATGTCACATGATCTTTATCTGATGACCCATTTAGGATAGTGACAGAAATTATAGTCTGCAAAGAGCGAATCGACAAAATGGGGAGGGGGGCGTATCGACGATTTTTGTTTCCCTTGTTATTTTTAAATTTATTTACCTAAGCTTACATAAAAGGTACATTTTATTTCTACATACATTAATTGTTCGAAAGGATACCACACAGAAAGCTAATGAAGATCAAACACCGTGAAAATCTAACATAAACTGAAAGGCACGAATATTGCTTACAGACTTTTGAAATGTTGACACCTAGTGGCAAAAGTTCGAAATTAGACACCCCGGCCTTCAGTCGCTAATTGTTTTTTGATAGTGTATTGTTGCAAATTGTTTCAAAGTAAACACAAAACAATTAATCAGATAGATATTATGTTACAACCTAAAACTATTAGGTGTAATAAATAAAGAGTAGGGTTTTAATATTGTGGTCGATTCTCACCGCCTGGTCGAACCACCCTACCCCTCCCCTATTTAATGTCCGTTAAAATTATTGAACAATTAACAGTAGCATAAATGCTATTGACCGACATGATATATGATAATGTATGCATGAGGTAATTATAAATATACGCTGACATAAAATCTTTCAATCATACAATGAATTGGTACATTCATATTTTTGTACCACATCTATCTTAAAAACCTTTTGTTAAACACCAAGGTGGGGAGATAATCATAATATTCATTAATGTACATACATAAATACAACATACTTAATTTACACATTCACCACAGTTACGACAAACTGGGCCTGATCAAGTTAAAATGATTTGTTTGAAGGATCCCTTAAAACAGGTATTTTGAAATTCATTCCGATTGGATTTTCTTTGTGTAACATTTCCTGCTCTTGTTAATTTTATCTTGTATTAACGGCTCTGAAAATGGTGTATCAGCTAAAATAGTAACCACAGAGTAATCGTAGTATATGTTATGATGATTATTACATAAGATTATTTTGTGATGCCAGATAAAGAAATAGAAATGTGGTTACAATTTATGTATGTGAAATAGAATGGCAAGTTTCATGTTTGTGTAACGTTAACACAAAAGACATATAACACTTCAATCTTGATTTGTAGACCTATCCATGAATCTACATCAGATTAATCAACTATTTATATTTATCAAAGTCCATACCACATCAATAAATTACTGTATGTGTATATTTGTTCTGTAACTTACAAGAAAGTTTATTAACGATGAAGGTCCCGAGTTTAAAGGACAATTCCCGTAGAAACTAATTTTGAGACTAAGTACGTATAACAAATATGAGAAGTATTAAAACAATTGTTTGTCGATACATTTTTTTATTTACTCTCCATTATGACCCACAAGCCAGACGGCGAAAATAAACACTCTGTATGTAAGTCGTTCTTCTTCCCTTTCAGTTCCATTAATGACACCCTTCCATCTGTAAACTAAGTAAATGTTTTATGTGTTCAGTAGAAGGTCTACGTCTAGATTTGCCATTGAAAGGAATTAATATAAACCCATCTGGCTTAGCCACTATTTACTATTATCGCGTACTATTAGTTTGTACGTCATTCGTCACAGAGATGTTGTTAGTTACCAAAATCGCCGCTTAGTGTCTGCCGCCCTCGTCCTTAAATATAAACAGATAAGAACTCCATCTGAACAGCCAGAAACTGTATCATTTCGTGAACATGTGCACGTCAAATAGATTGGGACCCACAGTGGAACAAGTAAAGCGTTTACTCTTAATGGGATCTATGATAGCCACTGGAACCCGTATTGATGTGCGGCCAGTCGATGGTATCACGCCAGATTGGATTATCCCACTGGAGGTCGATGTTGTTAAAATTTGGGGTAGACCACTGGGCACAACTACCTGGTGTTGATTTCTGTCGTATTGTTTTGACGGTATTGTTGCTCGTGGTGTCTGTAAAGTGTCCTTCAGGAGAAGTGGTGTGATGAAGTCTGGTTTAAGTGTTGTCTTTCTGATAATCAATGCTGCTAGGTGTCATCTGGGAGTTTGAAGTTTTCTTCGGTACATCAGATGAACAGATAATGTATAGGTTTGTATGTTTGTTGGCAGTGAGGGCAGAGTGTTAGGGATGATGAATGGGTGAAGTTTCGTGTGTAGCTCCAGATACGTAGTCGTCTGAATCGAATGTCAACCAGCATATCGTTAAGGAAGTTCTGTCTGGATACAGTGGTCGTCTGGTAACTGGAAGTCGATGGAAATCTGAAGCCATTTAACCTTGACACTACTGCTCAAACTTTATACCATATAGTGGCTATATGAGCGGACAGCACACGCAGCGCACGAGGCCATAATATGTCATACAGCAGTATGAAGATTCCAGGCATGGGTTTTGTACATTTGGCATTCATCAAAATAGGCAGAATTATAATGTGGGCTGTTGTAGAACGTGACAGTGACACACCTGGTGATAATTATAGACAATATTACTATCAGGACTTCTTTAATGTTAGTTGAGTCAAACGTAAATATACAGTACGATAATTATGTGAAACTGATGGCCGAATTAGAAGAGCTAAAAACAAAGGGCCTAAATTGCGGATGTGGGCAAACTCAGAGACCGTATGAACAATTTTGTGGAAAATGTTTGTGTAATGTTCTGATTTAACAAGATCCTTTCAAAAACGATATTTGATTTTATTCCTTATATTCTACCCCTATGGTATAAGAGTTTTGGGGTCCTTAGTCATGGTCATTACGCGTGGGAGGTTGGAGGTTCGAATACCAGTCGTGGTACTACAGTTGGATGAGTTTTTGATCAAACCAGGTAAATGGTAAGGTTTGTTTAGAATTAGTCCTCGTGGTGTAAATAACAGACCATATGCGTCTCCGTTATTTGAGGTACCCATTAGAGCCTTGCACGGGTTGGGTTGACCCTTTCGGTTTAACCCAACCCATATGCGTGGGTCGGTTTGGGCGGGTTGAAACTTGTCTTCATGTCACGGGTTGGGTTTGGGTTTATGTCTTGTGGGTTGGGTTGAATTCGGGTTGTTGTCTTGGGATGGTTTGGGTATGGGTTGCTTGAAAAAATTTGAGTTTTATTTATTTTTTAAATCCAAAAATATACTCGTCTGTCTGCCGTTATTCAGCTACCGCCAATGCTTATGCAACACGAATACATACATTGCCATATAGATACACCGCCGCTATTACAGGCACAGACTGACAGTGAAATTATCTGGTAATCTGTGAATTGATAGTTGTGGTTAACAAAGTATCAAAAGCCACGTGTAATTAACCACCACAAAGCTGAACGCCGAATATGCCCCACTCTAATGCCACCCCACCACAACGCAAACTTTCATCCAGATCCCAAAGTTGGCATAAACGTGAGATTAGAATTACATTAGATATATATACCAACCTACCCTCCCATAATTGGTTTCGACCTCAGGTTCTATCCCAGCGAGAGGTCGGAACTGTTCCAGAGATTAAGTTCTCACAATATCGTGGGTGGATGACCACGTTAACTGGCGCTGCTGTCTCCACTAAATTATTAAAAATAAAGGAGGACGTTAAAGATCCCCTGAAGACGTAAAACGCTCTGACATTGACCACCCTTAGAGTATATCGGCTCCATCTTTCCGTACTGCTTGCCTGTGAGTGGTGGGGGATGAGTTTTCTCAGCCACTTCAACATAGAGGCTGTGCTGAATAAGCGACAGCCTGGAGATTCTCCCCGAGCAACAAATATATCAGTCAATCAAAGAATTGGTCCAGTATGTGTGTATATAACTAACAATCCAACTCCAGTTTGAACAGTTCAAAGGGAACCTGTTATAATAGCAGTAGCTAGTTAGTGTCTGGGTCTCTACAGAGAGGTGCTGTGTTAGTATAGCTGTTAATTAGTAAATAGTTTGACTACTTATACATGTTAACCGGTACCCCTGATCGCTGTGTTTAAGTGCTTTTATGATGATGGTAGTTGTATAAAATGGTGGCACCTCAGTTTACTATAAGTGTCATGTTCGGGGGAGAAAAACCTTGTCTGTTGCCTGGTTGGATGAAAAACTCCCCATACTATAATGTCACCGCCCGGGATTCGAACCTGGGTACGAAAGTCCCACGCTCTTACCTACTAGTCCATATAGGGGGTTCTGATCTTTCTTCATTGTTTTTGTTGTGTGTAAGGGTATTTCTGAAGAAGTGGGGTTATGATGTCTGGTAGGAAGGTTTATTTCCTTCTGATCAATGCTGCTAGGTGATGGTCTGGAAGTCTGTAGTCTTTTGGGCGGAGATGACCTTTAAGTATTCTTCGGTGCTTCGGGTAGGCTGAGCAGTTGAGCAGATAATATACTGGGTCGTACACTTGTTGACAGTGCCGACATAGTGTTAGGGGTGACGGGTCGGTGAAGTTTCTTGTGTATGTGAAGTGTTATCAAGCAACACATATCTTGTTACATAAGATATGAGAAAATTAAGTCAGTCTTTAATATCATCTACTGCCTTCTTTCGTGGCTGATACATGCTGCGGGGCATTTGTTACTATTGGATATTAGTAGATATTGTGTTTTATTGAAAATATTTATTGTATTCAAACTGATTGGAGGTACTCTTTATGTTTTGAATAGACGTGGTTTTATTGTTACTGATAGCCATGACTGCTGCCAAACTTACAGCTAGCTCGGTTATATCAAGTGCTGTTAGTGAGCAAAATTTCAGCCTGGATGACCATGTTGTATCTGCTAGATCCACTTTAATATCATCTACTGTAAATAACATCCTATTCATGAATAGTGCTATTCATCATACTAAATAGCCGTTATCGGATACTACAGAGTTTTAATATAAAGATGTGGATAAGTTACAATGGAATAGTTGAGTTCGTTTTTTAATAAATTATCTTAATAACCGGAATTTTGTATGTTTCGGGTTCAGGCTCCATTTTTTGTGGTTTTGGGTACGGGCTATTGTCTTGTGGGTTGAGTTGGGCACGGATTCAATATGATTTTCAGTATGGGTTCGGATTGAGATTTATGGGTTTGGGTTGGGTGTGGGTTGAGTAGTTGCGGGTTGGGTCGGGTATGGGTTCAGCTTTCCAACCCGTGCAGGACTCTAGTACCCATCAACATAAAATGTTTGCCATTTCGGCCATTATTAAGGGAAATAATTTAAGATTCAGCCATTAGTTCAGACATGATCAATTTCGAGAAAATTTAAGCATAAATGTTAAGCAGCTCTAAAATATTAACACACTATGATGACTGAAATAATACGTTCTGTTAGATTGGCCTTAAAGCAACTGACATTTATCTCCAATACAGAATGGCCGATCAGAAACAGCTCATGATTCCTCAAAATGTGCTTACGCCATCCCCGATAGAAAGTTTGGAGCTAATTTTATTCATGATTATACCTGATACTGGTGGATTATTACAAAAATATATCCTGATCTCATCAAACAGGTAACGAAATTGCGACGTTTATAATTAATTGCATCAGGACACCATATATCCTTGTCGTGGCATT
Source organism: Paralvinella palmiformis (assembly GCA_025642065.1). Taxonomy (NCBI): domain Eukaryota; kingdom Metazoa; phylum Annelida; class Polychaeta; order Terebellida; family Alvinellidae; genus Paralvinella; species Paralvinella palmiformis. The sequence continues at coordinate 18,831 of JAODUP010001120.1, read as the reverse complement.
ACAGAAGGAATCACATCAAACAGTATATACCATTTACCACGAGCCAGTTCCATGAGTTTAGACAAAAATAAGGTGTTCTGTTAAAAATGTCCAGCTCCATGTACGTACGGCAACAAGGACAGACATGAGAACGCGCGATGTAAATGTAAACAAAATATGACGAAGAATCCTGAATACCTATAAGTTGCTCTGCTTGAATCTCGAGACACACCGGGTTTGTGACTCGGTTGGGTACAACAATTGCATCTGAGCTGCACGAAGCTGCCAACAATAGTGAATACATTAGCATCGTGATAAAACGTTAATACAATAGACAAAGTACATCTCCGAATTTCGTCGAATCTGAAAACACCAAAGGATCTCATCTGTTGTTAACTGGTAAAAACCGGTATTTTACTGGAACCTAAAACGATAAAAGGTCACATAGTGCGACGCTTCTTTGATGTCTTAATTCATACGTTTCTATGAACAACACATGTTATAAACTTCTTTCGTAAAATAAAGAGTTACTCATAATGTACACATTAAAGAACTAGCTTATATATATATATATATATATATTATATAAGCAGTTTACAGTATGACGTAGCCTTAGGTGAAACAACTTTACGCATTGTATCATAATAGATTATATTAAATAGCAGATCACACACACACACAAACAAACAAACAAACACGTGTGTGTGCGCGCGCGCGCATACATTCCAATTTCTAGTACTAAACTTGTATCGGGCAACACCAACCAAACACAAGAAACCTAATGCTGGAGCGAACTTTCGTTTTAATGGAAACCGCGAAGTCGGTCGTAAAACGGCTTACATTTAATACACGGACGAGCCGTTAAGTCGCAAGACAACAATGAAATTTAAATATATTTCAACTGAAGTTGTAGCGGTTTTATTATTTAAACGGAAGTGTTTTACATCGTTGTTCTGAGGATGAAGAGAACTTTATGTTACCTTCTTTATGGCTACTTCTGCTGATATTGGAATATTGGTTTAGTTTATATTACTAGAACGACAACAAGAATACAGGAAGTTATCGGAAGCTGGTAAATACCTTTCCCGCCAGCAAGCAACTGCCAGGTAACCTATTCACTGAATATTCTTTTTTTTCTTCAAATATTATACACATAATACTATTGTATAAAGGCAATCCAAGTATTCTTAATGTACATAATATACACCCGGGTGAATATATATATATATATATATATATATATAGAGAGAGAGAGAGAGAGAGAATCCGTTAATCCGACAAGGTTTGTCACATGATAATATGTCGGATAAAGGAAAATGTCGGATTGTAGAGTCCTTGACATACCGGTTGTCTGTGTCACACATTTTTAGACCATAAAGATGCCTATTGTATGTAACAAAAATAACACGAAACATCCATTGGAATCACGATGATACTTATAATCTCGTGGTATATTTATTTATTTTCAACAATTATCACACAATAAATGATCAATTTGTCCATCATATTAACTCATGATCTGCTCATTGGAAAGATTAGCCATGAATGATTATGATTGGCTATGAGATAGCCACATGCAATGGAAGCTTCGTGTGTCAGTGTATATGGTCATGGACGATTGTAATTGGTTACGATATAGCAATTATCATAGGTAGGCGAGTTAATTAATCATTATTGACAATATATCGGTGTGTCTTGAATGATTTAACTTTTGCAAAATTTTCATGTTTTCGAATTATCGAGGTCATTTTATATTGAAATGTCACATTCTGTTTTCTCGGATTAAAGAGTCATTTATAATGGAACTAAAACAGTCACAGGCAATAATGTTTCCGAAGGTGGATTTGTCGAATAAACGATGTCCACATTAACGGATTCTGACTCTATATATATATATATATATATATATATATATATAATTTTAAGGATTTGTGCTGGGAGATCCAAGGTATTGTTTGATTCAGTATAATTATAAAGCAGTATGGTTTATCTTATTAGTTTACACAATATCTTTATTAATCATATATCTTAGTTTTAATACACCTTTAGTCGAGATGGTATCCACAAATCCCACTACACATGCTGATACGGACAAACCATCGCATGCCTACAATATCTAGCATAATAGGCACTCCATTTAGCTCAGTCGTTAGTATATTGTGATACAGACGTTTGGGCTGTGAGTTCGAAGCCCAGTAATAACAATATAAGCAAGGTGTTTTACTATTCACTGAATCCCTTGAAAGATATTACGTCATTTCCCTTCAGGAATATATAAGAAGATGGGATTATTACTGGGGCTCAACTAGGAATACACTGACCTTGATACATTGATACCGGATATACAGAATATAGAGGCATTGCCTGATGATTTATTCCAGTCTTGACTGGTACATATACACTTTATTTACAATATTTACATAGCGTTCATCTTTCTATCTGTGTATGCTTAAATATTTACTGAAAATACAGACACGGTTTGAATTTGACAAAAATGTTATTGGCATATGGCAACATCGAATACATACCGTGCAGGTTCGGGGTAGAGAATTCGTCGTGGTGTCATCCTGTCATGATAGAATTTAAAAATTGGACTGGGGGGGGGGGAGTTCTCTATTGCTACAGTATGATTATAAGGTATTTGATCAGGTTTGTTTAGGAAGAAGTTGTTTTGTTAGTTAACATTGTATTTTGTCATCGTAAATCTTAATTTTAGTATACTCAGTCGACACAGTATCCACATACCCTAATACACATATGCATACGTACAAACCCTCATATATAGTTTATATATAGCATAGTGGACCAAAACAAAACATAAAAAATAAACCGTTTGGACTCGGGGATAAATCGTAAGATACTAAATGTCACCTTTCCTGGTGATTCGCTAAGGTGTTCTCGCGACATTGAAGTTGTTAGAGCTCAATTAAGTAAAACTCCGGTTTTGGGGTTGGAATCCGGCTTGTACTTATATTTATGGGATATCTATCGATAGGAAGTGGCACTTCGCCCATGTATCCCATGTATGACCAACGTCAAGGCTAATAGACTCAAATCGAGTCAACTACAAACGACTCCTTAACTCTTTCTACTCATACTCATACAGATTTGAAATAAACATTTGTGAATTTGTGAATGGTAATTCAATTATATTGTATGTTTTATACAGTAATTGGATAATTGGTCGGTTATGATGCCGACAACATTTCAGATTCCTTCCTCTGTTCTGTTTTTCATGTCTGTTCTCATATGGATGATTGTCACAGCAGAGACATGCAGACAGCACATTTTACATCAGTTATAACGATAATTATGTGTAGCTTATTTCCAGTTTCTTCGACGCAAGGTAATTGTTCATATTGCCATAGAATAATAATTTGCAAAACACTCTATATTGCATTCCATTTGATCATATCACGACTGTAATAGACACACACACACACACACACACACACACACATATATATATATATATATATATATAAAGAGTGAGAGAGTTAATATAATTACTTGAAAATGCAATTCATAGTTATAGTTCATATTAAACCATGCGACAATTCATTACATTTGTGCAAGGTGGAATTAAATGTTTACGAATCATTCATGTTTTATTATTTATTAGCCTCAGATCCTTGTTACAATGGAGGAGAAAATAAGTGGACAGCAAAAACTGATGTTTACGCAAACAGTAGCCTCTCAATAAAGAATGCCAGGACACTTGAAGCTTGTCGACAGAGTTGTGTGTCAAACCCAGAATGTAATGGTATTGAATATAAGGGCAGCGTTAGTCCTGGTAAATGTTGGATCTTAAATCATTTAGAGAAACCACAGTTATTGCCAGCAAGTGGTATTATCCACGAAACACTCGAACGATGTGTTATCGCTGATATAGGTAAATATAATGGTAATAACCTATTTAATGATATGTTGAAAATCGTTATCATAAGGTGAATCCAAGTATACAGGAGGTCCTCGGCTTACGAGCGATGTCAGTCTTTGCGTAAGTTCGTCAGCCGAATTTGTATCATACTCCCTAAAAGTGCGAATCGTCGACCCATGACCCTTAAATCATTGAGCAATAAGTACCTTAATCACTCGCCTATGCTAACGCATTGTTATATTTGTTATTTATGTAAGAAAAACCACTTCTAACATTAGAGTACACTGTTATCACTGGCATCGGCTTTATGCACAGGAGACATGATGAGGGGGTAAAGAATACGTAAAAAACACAAACACCAGATATCCTAAAAGGCGAGTAATCCAAGATGCTGTATGACTGGAACTGAGAGGGTCTTCCTCCTCGGCTAGGCCACGCTTGACGACGTATTCTTCCACGCACGCCGCGCCACAAAATAGCTCGCTGACCCGCAACTACGAAACGCTGTCGATAACTCGAAACAACTTTTAAACGTTTATAGGGTTTCGTTCGTAACGGCGAGTTGTCGAATTAAAGTATCATCTCCAAATATCTACATTTCTTCCAAACGTTTGTTATTTGAAAGATTTTCGGTGTTGTTTGTTGGAATATGACTTAATTAGCCTAGCAGTAATCTATATGACTTAATTAGCCTAGCAGTAATCTATATGACTTAGTTAGCCTAGCAGTAATCTATATGACTTAATTAGCCTAGCAGTAATCTATATGACTTAATTAGCCTAGCAGTAATCTATATGACTTAATTAGCCTAGCAGTAATCTATATGACTTAATTAGCCTAGCAGTAATCTATATGCAATAATTCATTTCTGAATAGCTTCAGATTTGGCTAATCATACTTGTGCTGTAATTTTATTTGCATTATTAAATGGATTACGCACAAAAGTCCAACCACTTACTTACAGGGTAATCCCTGTACCATGTATCTTTCAAACCACTCTTAAATTTAAACCAGATACTTTGCCGTAAAGTGATAGCTATTTGAAGAAACCTGTTGCCGTTGTGTTTGATAGGACTTAACATGAAGCATGTTCAAACGGTGTCTATCTTCATACCAGATATATATGCATATTTACCGACTGGTTTATCATCTATTGTCAACTGTCCTTACGGAAACATGTTAAAGCCGGACTGTTAACCTAACCCTCAGTCTTATATCAGTCCTGAATTGCTCCTTTCATTACTATTGACATCAATTTGAGAACATGGCAACTTGACTATTTTAAAATAGGAATTGACTTTTCTTAGCAAACGCCCAGTGTTCAAGGCAATGTGCATCAATATGCCTTTGATTGCCGATTCATTCATTGATTAGTATAATTTGTGCATTATGTGAAATCACTCAAGAACAAGATACTTCAAATAGTTTGGCGTATTAACAAACCATATCAGTTTCAAAGCTACATTGTTCAGACACAAAATACATGTACATTTGGTATTCCATATTCTTTATTTGTTCCCTTATCAACTGCTTAAATCCAATGTGTACATTTAATTATTTTCTTAAAGCCACTGTGTACTTATTCAAGTATATCTTCAGCACAATCACAACCAACTGTTGTTCTTTGATAGACATGCAACAATATATTGCCTTTGTGTAGGGGGTAAGTTGTGCCATTTTCCAGTTAACTCGAGCTGAAGTACAAGTTATCAACATCTCCACAAAAATGAATAGTGAGCCACAAAGGGCAAGATGTTCTTTATATATATGGGTAATATTAATACCATAGGATTTCTCATAATGGTGTGTGTGTGTGGGGGGGGGGGGTGAAAATATTTTGTAAAGTGGCACAACTTAACCCAGCTATGGGGTAAGTTGTGCCACCCTTAGGGGTAAGTTGTACCAGTTTGGAATAAGATTTGCCAGTAGTTAAAATGGCAATAACATGCACATTGTTTAGAACGCATTTGGTTTTGCTTGTAAAACAATTATTTATTGCATAATAAGAATATTTTCAGCAGTTTTTACTGATTCTGAACAGGAATGTCATGTTACTAAAATGTAATATCTCTGGTTAAAACACTTACTTTCATCAAAACTGATACAAAACTTATATTAATCATCACATAAAAGACTATAAATATGGACATATTAATGATTATAAAATTTTCTAATTTATTTTCACACTTGCTATGCTATAATATCGGTCTTTGAGGTAATAATGTTCTAATCTATCTGAAACTGCACTGGAAACCAATTGACATATAGAGGTACATTTAAACACATACCAATACAGAGTTGGCTTTCTCTCTGACAGAAAGGTATTTCTACCCTGCCATGGGCAGAAACTGGGGAGAAAAAACCTTTCTGCCGGGGAGAAATGGCAGAAACCGGGGAGAAATGGCAGAAACTGGGGAGAAACTTCCAGATGTGTTTATTTTAAGGTGCAAAGCATAACCATGGTAAGTCATGGTATAACTAATTACATTTGTACAGGGATAGCATTAAATTATTAATGTTTTCATCTCTTTAATAATGTTTAAGGAAAACAACAAAGTGCTTCCAGACATAATCTTCGCTGTCTACTTCCCTTGATTATGTTGAATATCATGTGGTAAAGTTCAAAACAAAACTACAAACCTGCAAGATGAAGCAATTTGTCCAGCCACAATATTCAACATATACAAAGTATACATTTGTATGTGCACCTCAAGAGACTATGTCAAGAATAACTAACTAATCTGCTGAGATTGATAACCCCCATTAGTGTCACATTAATCTTGTCAATATGAAGACTATCTACCATATTATAATTAGGCAGTGCAGATACGTCCCTATGCTATGGTGTAATAACAATCATACACCACTCACCCACTGCTGCATATTAAATATGCAGCAGTGGGTGAGTGTTATTACACAACAGCATCTCTTCACAGTGATACATACATGTAGTTATATCTACAGACTACATGATGTTGTCAATAGTATTCAAGCATGACTAGATACACCATCACCCTCATCACAGTTGATTGGGTATTTGATAATGTTATGTTGCCTTGCATAACAAAACAGTCATTATAAAATCAAATCTATTCAACATTATAATGTATATTACTGCACATAAACAAGAAATAAATTATCTCAATCTTATATCTCACAATCTTAAACTTAATGAATTATTGACATACACTTTGAATAAGTATGTGGCATGTGGACAATATTTACAATTAAATAACTTATGCTTATGTATATTGGTTTCAAACTGTTAAAGTCTCTGTTAATTTGGTATTTTCATGGCAAATTTTCCCAAATTTAGTTTCTCCCCGTTCTGCCCTTTCTGCCCCGGTCAGAAAGTATTTTGGCCGTATCGGCACAAACTGGGTAATTACCGTGGTTTTAACCGTGATGGGGAGAAACCTGCCAACCCTGTAACAATGTATATAGAATATTGATATAATTCCACATGTATTCTAAATCCAATCTATAGATTAATGTTTTAAAGGTTGTTAACACAAGTAGTCAGGATCTGTGTGCAGATTCCAAGCAGTCTTTGGCTTGAGAAGTTTATGGATTATGTCATCCCCGGTGAAGGAGGCTTGGTCCTGTGAGTTTGGAAGAAACGAAGCATTTTCAGCATTGACCTTGCTAACCACCTTTTGCAAGAACACACCCTCAAATTCATCATCATCTACAATATTAACCCTAGCAATGCTGTGCTTACTGCTTGACTTTCCTGCAATGGTATTACCCTGGTTTCGTGTAAAACTACATTGTAAATGGTCGTATTTGGTGGTTTACGACGTAGTAAACGATCAAAAACTACCCCAAACAGCATCTTTTGACTTGAAGGCGTTTAAGTTACGTGGGGATCACCACCATATATAATATGTATTTGTCATCTACTCAGAAGCACATGATGTTTAATTTGATGGTTACTGATGAAATTAATTGTGTTCAATCTTCAAAGCTAACAAAAAGGTGCCAATCCTGTGCAGTCGGTCTTTTTCGGTGTCTTTTTTACTCTTGATGACAGATGCGATGTAAGAAGTGAAGACGAACCAGATCCAGACGAACTACAATATGATCTAGCTCTTTTGTTATCAACTACTTGAAACCCACTTTTCATGACAAGATATTTTGACGTGCCTGGAAGGGTGCCAACATTTGAAGTCTAACGACATGCCACCTCCACAGTATATGAACCAAAGGCCAAATTTAACAAGGGCTGATCTGAAAGAAATGCTATCAGAGTATGTGAAGAAATAAGAGGTCTTGTCAAGAAAGGTTATTCTCTGACCGCAACTGAAATACCTCCCCAGATCCACATCACACTAGGCTAAATTTAGTAATACTGTATATCTATGAAAGTATCAAACAATTTGGTGTAGTATTTTGGCTCCTGAGGCAAATACAAAACTAGTTTAGCATGTAAGTTTTGCATAATGCTTGAATTGTTAGGTGTTAGCAGAAACATTTTGCTATATAATGGATGATTTGTTAAATGGATCTATATTTGAAAATGCTATATAATGGATGATTTGTTAAATGGATCTATATTTGAAAATGTTTCAAAATGTATTTATTACAATGACTAAGTTTGATTTTCGAGTAATAAAATGGCAACACGTTTAGTCATGGTATATTAGCGATTTGTTTTGTGCAATTTTAGTAAATGATTTTTTAGCATTCAAATATAAATAATTTGTTCAAAGGTTAAATGAATGAATATTTTATGCAAATGACTTATGAAATATGTATTATGGTGTAGGAATATTTTAATAAATATGTCAAACATTAGCTACCAGTACTTCTTACCTAGCCATAATTTGAACGAGCATTTAGAACGTCGCATACGAGCATTTACAACGTAGTATACGAGCATTTACGATCGTATAATACGTCGTATACGATCGCTTACGACGTTTAATTTAACCAGGGAATTCACAACAACACTGCGCCTCCGGGGTCTAGCGGTAGCGTGTTGGACCATAGATCACTACCACCCGTGTTTAAATCCCGGCGTGGGCATATCTGAAGGTTGTTTCATCCTTGACTTCGCTTGATTACCTTTGGAGGTCGCTCGAGCCATTTAGCCTACGATGTGCACAAAAGTGGCTGTAAAACACCAATCATCATTATGATAACACCACTGAAAAAGTGCCCCAAACTCAATTTGCATAGCGTGATGTAAATTGTGCTATGTGACCATCATCACTGGCACAACTTACCCCTTGTTGACCATTCCTGGTTAATTGGGTCAGTGCATCTTTACTGATAGAGATGATGTGAAAACAACAGAATACAGTAATAGCTATCTATACTAGTTATCATACACCACATATGATTTCAGGATAATATATACAGTGAGTACAAAGGAAATTCACAAACCTGTCTGCCTGCAATCCACTTTAAACACCAAAATTAATACTTTTCGTCAGAGCACCTTTGTTCTTTAGAAAAATCACATGCTGCCTACATCAGTGATAAAATTGTGTTAATAATAATCAATATATAGCAGCACCTTTCAGTCATATCCACTCGGATATCATGGAGAGGGGGTGGCATAACTTACCCTGTTGCACAACCTACCCCTCCTCCCCTAAGTTGGACGTAAATCTATTCTAATCATTCATGTTTTGTTATTTATTCGTCTCAGATTCTTGTACCAATGGAGGAGAAAATAAGTGGACAACTAAAACTGATGTTCACTTAAACAATGGTTACTTGATAATTGCTGCCAGGACACTTGATGCTTGTCGACAGAGTTGTGTGTCAAATCCAGATTGTAATGCCATTGATTATAAGGGCAGCGTTAGTTCTGGTAAATGTTGGATCTTCATTTATTTAAAGGACCCACAGTTATTGCCTGAAAGCGGTACTATTCACGAAACACTCGAACGATGTGTTCTCCTCGCTGAAGGTAAATATAATGCTAATAAACTATGTAAAGATATGATGAAATACTATTATTGTAAGGTGAAGTATATCAAAGTATAGTTGAGATTTCGCTCTGCCACAATTTGACGCAATCAATAATCGACGGTTTCCTGCTCCGGATGAAAAGGTTTTGTATGTCATCAATCTGTAAAACAAATAAGATATAAACTAGGCAGATGTGCTTCATTATCTGTATGTTCCAGGAGGTGACCTTTCAAATAATATATGTTTACTCATGCACCACAAACGATTAGTCTAATCTACTTGAGACACAGTAAAGTATCATCTCCAAATATATACATCGCTTTTAAATTGTTGGCGTTTGAAATAATTTAACTGGGATTAGTTAGAACATAAACCAGTTAGCCTGGCAGTAATCTATCTGTAATAAGTCATTTATGAATGTGTTTAAATCTTGCTAATCAAATTTATACGATAATTGTTCGTTACTTTGTGAATTTATTTCATGGATTCGGTTTTTGCATTATACTGTTATAGAAATATTGTTGTTTTTCTAGTTAAGAGACCCATTAAGTGTTTTCAGATGTTGTTGCTTATTGTCTTATTTACTTAATCATTTGGATATCGAAATCTGCTCTATGCTGCCTTCTTCTAACAATTCCTTTTTCTCAACCGATATTTAACAATATGTTACTAAACAATATTCATGCATGATTTAGCCTAAGGGAGAAAGGCGTTCCTTTTACATTTCGTATTTATGGATACCAATTTCAAAGGATATCCTGAAATCACCCAATAGTATTATTTCTCGTATCAGCTCCTAATAGAAAACTGCAATACGTCTAGGCTTTTTAAAATTATTTACCCTGTGACGTCATTGGACTAAACTGAAGCCACTAAAGAAATGAGATGATTTATGAACAAAGATTATCTTAATATTAGAAATATTGTTCAGTGATAGATAATTGGATTTCAAAACAGTACCGATGTTGTGTAATTTATGCATCAATTTTCTAAATGTCAGGCCAAGCAAAAATATGGTTGAATAGAAAAATAATAAAATAATAGAAAGCAAAAGATTTTATATGTGATTGATATATATATATATATATATATATATATATAGGCGCTTTGTTTACTTAGGTAGATACTGAAAGTAGGTTGTTAGTCCTGTGTGTCCAGATCATCATCCGATTTTAATTGGAGTTTAATGACACAATCTCAGAACTGCCTCATAATTAAAAACAGATTCTGATTACTCCAGTGTTTATCTAGTCTCCTTTCAAAATAGTGTGTACTAGGAGCCTCCACCACTTTATCGGGCAAGATGTTCCAAGGACATGCTACCCTTTCCTTAAAGTAGTGCTGTCTCGGCCGGGTTTTGTTGTGGTTTCTTGACAGCTTCTAGCTATGCTTTCTTGTTTTATATGAGCCTTCTGCTGTTGTAACTACAGTTGGCATCACTTGCTCATCATATGCGCCAGAGACCATATTGAACAGCTCAATCATGTGTCTCTTAGTCGTCTATACACCATGGTCGGTAGATTTATTTTTTATAATCTATCAGGGCACTTCAGTTCTCGTAGAACTGAGACCAGCTTGGTTGCCCGCCTCTGAACAGTCTCCAGGGTTATAATGTCCTTCTTTTTTATTGGCATCCAAACCGAGATATTAAATATACATTATTATTATTTATATATAGGTTAAGCTATCGTAGCTTGCTAGCATAAAGGAGACTGTTACATTTATTAGAGCTTTACCATAGCAAAGATATTAATATGAATCATTAGTTTATATCTGATAGCTATCTGAATGCATAATATCTTCGTCAGTTACGATGTTCTCCCCATTTCAATGTATTTATGAGAGGCTGGCCAATCAGAAGGGAGCCTAATATTGAAACTATTATCTAATAATAATTTAGGTTTTATTGCTTAACCGCGATCGTCATCAGAAAGTGCCTACATTACCAAATAGCAATCCTACTCATTGGTATTAGCTTGTGGGTCGTTTGGTTTCATTACTAGTGAATATGCTGGTTTTGAGTGAACGCTTGTCCATTAACAGTTAAAAAATCCATTGACTGTTAGACGATTTCAGTTTAAATGTTATCCTTAACAGTAATCGGTATTGACCTGAAGAAAACTAGACCGAGCAACTTTGAAGCGGCTGCGCTTCGAGTTTTGAACCTATGAATACGGACATTTATTGTGATGTGTGCATTATAATTTTGTGTATATTATTGTTGTCCTATTATATGCCATGAAATATATAAATGTTGTTTTATGTAAGTCCGTAGATCTAGTTTAGTTGGGATCAAACGCCAAAGACTGAAGGATTGTTGTTGAATAGGCAAAATATAATAATAGTTAAGCTTAATTTCCCGCCAACCCCCCAACCCCCAACGCTTTAACCGTTATTTTAAATGTGTTCGTTATACTTATCGATAAAAAGATATTCCTTTTGTATTACTTTTACTTACACGGTTTATGAAACCAACGACACAACAATAATTCACCATGTTTATGAACCCAATTTTGCAGTCTTCGTTTTTTTTCCACGACCGGAAGTTGGGACCTGTTTGCCTTCAAATCGGTGGCCGTGTTCGGTCTAGTTTTCTTTCAGGTCAATTGTTATCGGGCTTACACATGTTACATACCGAGATACTGAAACTCTACAGACGTCTTTGAATTTAGCTAAGAAAATTAAACAAAATTTTATTTTGCAAGTCTATTACTCGAGCGAAATTATCTACTTATGCAACAGTATAAATAAGCCATCGAATGCCAATTTATTTTGTACACACACACACACACACACACACACACACACACACACACACACACACACACACACACACACACACACACACACACACTATATATATATATATATATATATATATAGATTGTATATAGATAATAAAATATAAATGGAAATATATAATCTGTAAATTTATTTGCATGTGTTACATGGATTAAGTGGCATACACTATTCAAGCATATTCCAGACTCAAAGCGAAAAATAGTTTTAATAACATGTATAGATATATATGGCTGAAGGCCAAATCGGTCAATCTCTTCAAGTTGATGGCAAAACTTTAATATGTTGCTCTGCATCATTCTGAATGATTTTCGTTTGAGGTATGGAACATTTTATTTTTAGATTAATGTATGTATAGTTGTATTTGTATTTAGATTTATGGAGGTAGGTCTCGAAGGATGTTTAGATATGTTGATGCTCAGTGCCTGTTGCCTCTTTATATGTACCCTAAACGCACATTGCCCGTGCCAGACATCTTATCTATTTCCATCCAGATTCCTTATTACACCAATGTAAGAAGGTTATGTCATTATTACAACTTGTTTGAATCTATTAGCTTTGTTATGTATAATATAGAATCTATATTGTTGTCCTCTTATGTGGTCTGGCGAAACGACCTATTAATTCATACAATGCTGTTTGATGGATTTATACTCCTGGAGTCGTTTGTTACTCCGGCAGGCATCTCCATCGGTATTAAGCTGCGGACAGAGTTTCCCCCATATTATGAGTAATTAGGTTACACTGATATAGGAAATTTGTTAAATGTATAGCTATTATAATCCCGACGTGTCATTCGCAGTATCGGAGATGTGCCTGAAATCCGCTGTTCTCGACCATAGGTCAAATAGATTAAGTGGATAGGCGCTTTAATTTAGATCCCACCACATCTAACTGCATATACTTAGGGACGCTAAATTAGGCGTGAATGAACGTTCACTTAGTGATGAACGGAAACATATGAGGATTAGCTGTTAGGTTCGAGTAAATCATAGTATTTACTCAGGTTTGAGACGATAGTTCGTTCTAGTCCAATAATAATCCATTGTGCATTATTGCTACTTTATTTTTATTTTAGTTAAATCGCTTCAGTGAGTCCATACTGAGTTAGTATACATTCTCTTTGTTATGAACAAACTGTAATGTTTGTTAACACGCTGAGGGTATGTAAAAGGCTTAAGTTTTCACTTAGTTTAGAGAAGAACTTCGACGCTCGACCAGTCAGACGTGCATTGATACATGGTTCATATAGGTTGGATTTATTCAGTTATTCGAACTCAGAATAAAGCTGAGGTCAGCATCTGAGGTGTCGAAATGTTTCATATACAGGTTTCTTTTCGACCACAGAGAATTACTGTTGAATGTAAACTGTGGTGTCAAAATAGTTTATGATATGTATGTAGCAAGTCACCATTGAACCACACGCACGTGTTGTTTGCTGCGAGCTGTGGTATCAAATGGTATGTTTTTACCTGCTTCGGCTTTTTGTACGTAGCCTGCATGTAGCCGCTTTCCTGTGGGCGTGACATATTTGTCGCGTACGAAAAGCGAATTAGCTGGTTCCCACAGGCTGATGAGTAGACCAGACACATGCTTAGGCATACGCACACATCTATCAATATGTGTAGGTATGGAACATTTTATTTTTAGATTAATGTATGTATACTTGTATTTGTATTTAGATTTATGGAGGTAGGTCTCGAAGGATGTTTAGATATGTTGATACTCAGTGCCTGTTGCCTCTTTATATGTACCCTAAACGCACATTGCCCGTGCCAGACATCTTATCTATTTCCATCCAGATTCCTTATTACACCAATGTAAGAAGGTTATGTCATTATTACAACTTGTTTGAATCTATTAGCTTTGTTATGTATAATATAGAATCTATATTGTTGTCCTCTTATGTGGTCTGGCGAAACGACCTATTAATTCATACAATGCTGTTTGATGGATTTATACTCCTGGAGTCGTTTGTTACTCCGGCAGGCATCTCCATGGGTATTAAGCTGCGGACAGAGTTCCCCATATTATGAGTAATTAGGTTACACTGATATAGGAAATTTGTTAAATGTATAGCTATTATAATCCCGACGTGTCATTCGCAGTATCGGAGATGTGCCTGAAATCCGCTGTTCTCGACCATGTCAAATAGATCAAGTGGATAGGCGCTTTAATTTAGATCCCACCACATCTAACTGCATATACTTAGGGACGCTAAATTAGGCGTGAATGAACGTTCACTTAGTGATGAACGGAAACATATGAGGATTAGCTGTTAGGTTCATCATAGTATTTACTCAGGTTTGAGACGATAGTTCGTTCTAGTCCAATAATAATCCATTGTGCATTATTGCTACTTTATTTTTATTTTAGTTAAATCGCTTAGTGAGTCCATACTGAGTTAGTATACATTCTCTTTGTTATGAACAAACTGTAATGTTTGTTAACAGCTGAGGGTATAAGCTTAATTTCACTTAGTTTAGAGAAGAACTTCGACGCCAGACCAGTCAGACGTGCATTGATACATGGTTCATATAGGTTGGATTTATTCAGTTATTCGAACCCAGAATAAAGCTGAGGTCAGCATCTGAGGTGTCGAAATGTTTCATATACAGGTTTCTTTTCGACCACAGAGAATTACTGTTGAATGTAAACTGTGGTGTCAAAATAGTTTATGATATGTATGTAGCAAGTCACCATTGAACCACACGTTGTTTGTCGAGCTGTGGTATCAAATGGTATGTTTTTACCTGCTTCGTTTTTGTACGTAGCTGCATGAGCCCTTTCCTGTGGGCGTGACATATTTGTCGCGTACAAACGAATTAGCTGGTTCCCACAGGCTGATGAGTAGACCAGACACATGCTTAGGTATACGCACACATCTATCAATATGTGGAGGTATGGAACATTTTATTTTTAGATTAATGTATGTATACTTGTATTTAGATTTATGGAGGTAGGTCTCGAAGGATGTTTAGATATGTTGATGCTCAGTGCCTGTTGCCTCTTTATATGTACCCTAAACGCACATTGCCCGTGCCAGACATCTTATCTATTTCCATCCAGATTCCTTATTACACCAATGTAAGAAGGTTATGTCATTATTACAACTTGTTTGAGTCTATTAGCTTTGTTATGTATAATATAGAATCTATATTGTTGTCCTCTTATGTGGTCTGGCGAAACGACCTATTAATTCATACAATGCTGCTTGATGGATTTATACTCCTGGAGTCGTTTGTTACTCCGGCAGGCATCTCCATGGGTATTAAGCTGCGGACAGAGTTTCCCCCCCATATTATGAGTAATTAGGTTACACTGATATAGGAAATTTGTTAAATGTATAGCTATTATAATCCCGACGTGTGATTCGCAGTATCGGAATTGCCTAAATCCGCTGTTCTCGACCATAGGTCAAATAGATAAGTGGATAGGCGCTTTAATTTAGATCCCACCACATCTAACTGCATATACTTGACGCAAATTAGGCGTGAATGAACGTTCACTTAGTGATGAACGGAAACATATGAGGATTAGCTGTTAGGTTCGAGTAAATCATAGTATTTACTCAGGTTTGAGACGATAGTTCGTTCTAGTCCAATAATAATCCATTGTGCATTATTGCTACTTTGTTTTTATTTTAGTTAAATCGCTTCAGTGAGTCCATACTGAGTTAGTACATTTCTTTGTTATGAACAAACTGTAATGTTTGTTAACACGCTGAGTATTAAGTTGAATTTTCACTTAGTTAGAGAACTTCGAGCCGACCATCGACGTGCATATACATGGTTCATATAGGTTGATTTATTCAGTTATTCGAACTCAGAATAAAGCTGAGGTCAGCATCTGAGGTGTCGAAATGTTTCATATACAGGTTTCTTTTCGACCACAGAGAATTACTGTTGAATGTAAACTGTGGTGTCAAAATAGTTTATGATATGTATGTAGCAAGTCACCATTGAACCACACGCACGTGTTGTTTGCTGCGAGCTGTGGTATCAAATGGTATGTTTTTACCTGCTTCGGCTTTTTGTACGTAGCCTGCATGTAGCCGCTTTCCTGTGGGCGTGACATATTTGTCGCGTACGAAAAGCGAATTAGCTGGTTCCCACAGGCTGATGAGTAGACCAGACACATGCTTAGGCATACGCACACATCTATCAATATGTGTAGGTATGGAACATTTTATTTTTAGATTAATGTATGTATACTTGTATTTGTATTTAGATTTATGGAGGTAGGTCTCGAAGGATGTTTAGATATGTTGATGCTCAGTGCCTGTTCTTTATATGTACCCTAAACGCACATTGCCCGTGCCAGACATCTTATCTATTTCCATCCAGATTCCTTATTACACCAATGTAAGAAGGTTATGTCATTATTACAACTTGTTTGAATCTATTAGCTTTGTTATTTATAATATAGAATCTATATTGTTGTCCTCTTATGTGGTCTGGCGAAACGACCTATTAATTCATACAATGCTGTTTGATGGATTTATACTCCTGGAGTATTGTTACACGGGAGAAATTTCATGGTATTAAGCCCCCGGACGTGTTTCCCGCTATCGGAGATGTGCCTGAAATCCGCTGTTCTCGACCATAGGTCAAATAGATTAAGTGGATAGGCGCTTTAATTTAGATCCCACCACATCTAACTGCATATACTTAGGGACGCTAAATTAGGCGTGAATGAACGTTCACTTAGTGATGAACGGAAACATATGAGGATTAGCTGTTAGGTTCGAGTAAATCATAGTATTTACTCAGGTTTGAGACGATAGTTCGTTCTAGTCCAATAATAATCCATTGTGCATTTCTTTTATTTTTTAGTTAAATCGCTTCAGTGAGTCCATACTGAGTTAGTATACATTCTCTTTGTTATGAACAAACTGTAATGTTTGTTAACACGCTGAGGGTATGTAAAAGGCTTAAGTTTTCACTTAGTTTAGAGAAGAACTTCGACGCTCGACCAGTCAGACGTGCATTGATACATGGTTCATATAGGTTGGATTTATTCAGTTATTCGAACTCAGAATAAAGCTGAGGTCAGCATCTGAGGTGTCGAAATGTTTCCATATACAGGTTTCTTTTCGACCACAGAGAATTACTGTTGAATGTAAACTGTGGTGTCAAAATAGTTTATGATATGTATGTAGCAAGTCACCATTGAACCACACGCACGTGTTGTTTGCTGCGAGCTGTGGTATCAAATGGTATGTTTTTACCTGCTTCGGCTTTTTGTACGTAGCCTGCATGTAGCCGCTTTCCTGTGGGCGTGACATATTTGTCGCGTACGAAAAGCGAATTAGCTGGTTCCCACAGGCTGATGAGTAGACCAGACACATGCTTAGGCATACGCACACATCTATCAATATGTGTAGGTATGGAACATTTTATTTTTAGATTAATGTATGTATACTTGTATTTGTATTTAGATTTATGGAGGTAGGTCTCGAAGGATGTTTAGATATGTTGATGCTCAGTGCCTGTTGCCTCTTTATATGTACCCTAAACGCACATTGCCCGTGCCAGACATCTTATCTATTTCCATCCAGATTCCTTATTACACCAATGTAAGAAGGTTATGTCATTATTACAACTTGTTTGAATCTATTAGCTTTGTTATTTATAATATAGAATCTATATTGTTGTCGTCTTATGTGGTCTGGCGAAACGACCTATTAATTCATACAATGCTGTTTGATGGATTTATACTCCTGGAGTCGTTTGTTACTCCGGCAGGCATCTCCATGGGTATTAAGCTGCGGACAGAGTTTCCCCCCCATATTATGAGTAATTAGGTTACACTGATATAGGAATTTTTTTAAATGTATAGCTATTATTATCCCGACGTGTGATTCGCAGTATCGGAGATGTGCCTGAAATCCGCTGTTCTCGACCATAGGTCAAATAGATCAAGTGGATAGGCGCTTTAATTTAGATCCCACCACATCTAACTGCATATACTTAGGGACGCTAAATTAGGCGTGAATGAACGTTCACTTAGTGATGAACGGAAACATATGAGGATTAGCTGTTAGGTTCGAGTAAATCATAGTATTTACTCAGGTTTGAGACGATAGTTCGTTCTAGTCCAATAATAATCCATTGTGCATTATTGCTACTTTATTTTTATTTTAGTTAAATCGCTTCAGTGAGTCCATACTGAGTTAGTATACATTCTCTTTGTTATGAACAAACTGTAATGTTTGTTAACACGCTGAGGGTATATAAAAGGCTTAAATT
>JAODUP010000111.1:425000-660000 GCA_025642065.1 Paralvinella palmiformis | reverse complement strand
ATATATACGGTTCTTAACAAGGTAGATAATATCAATATAGCAGATTTGCATATTTGCATAAATGCATCTATTTAAAACAATTAGTTTTCAATTCATCTTTGATGCATCAATTGCATTACGTTACCTGAAGGTCAGTGGAAGATTTTTCACAGGATCGCTGCAGCCTTTCTGAAATACCTATTGCTATATTTTACGCAACCTGTTTTTGGTACACTTAAAAGTAATTCAGAATCAGAGCTCAGACAACTTGTTGGTTGAAACACAACAAAGTGTTTCTCCAAGTACTGAGGAGCATTCCCATGAATTGTCTTGTACGCACACACCAGAAATTTGTACTGCATACTGTGTGTGACTGGAAGCCCATACGGGGAGTTCAAAACTCATTATAGACGCGTATCAGTGTACTTGGCAAGCCATTGAGCAGAGCATTGCCGTCATCCGCCCGTGATGTAATGATACGTGCCAGTATTTTTAACATCAACATCAACTTACTGGGACTCGTGCTTTTCAGTTGCTGTCCCTACTCTTTGGAATTCATTCTCTAAACATGTTAAGTCATCAAATAACATAGTTTCTTTCCATCACCATTTAAAAACTCATATTTTCAGACTCGCTTATCCTTCCTAGGTTTCCTTGCCATCTGATCATTGTTGATGAACTTTGCATCGTACCCGGACTATGAGTTTGCCCAACCGCTGTACTAAGTGCACCACTGAGCTCGATTCTTTTCGAGGATATTGGCGCTATAGAAGTTTTGTCATTATTATTATTATTATTATTATCCCTTGCGATATATCGCTTAATATGACCAATGTTTTCAATTTCAATTTGGTAATAACAGGCTTTTCATATTGCAAATACCTGTGTCTCCATGAGCAAAGAAGTAACAAATTATACTCTTAGTTTTTCGCTGAGAGTTTTCTAACCTACGCGAAGCCGGATTTCCTCAGTTACCCCACCTAGTATTTTTAGCTTGAATATAATGAATTGTGTCTTTTCCTGGTTCAACATAAGAATATGCATACTCATCCAGGCATTGATACCATTCAAACAAGCTTCTAGTTTGTTTCAGGCGTTTTGAAATCACAGCCAAATAAACTTAGGTATTGTCTGAATAGGATTGTATGATCGATGACATCAAAAGCAGCAGTCAAGTCGAGCTTCAGCCATGCCATGATTGATCTTCATGAGCGCGGTCTCCATGAAGTGACCTCTACGGTAAGCAGACTGAAGATAATCATCTAATCTATGAGTACTCAAGTGAATTTCTAGACGTCTGGCAACCACTTTCTCAAACATTGTACTATAAATATAATTAGACATTGATCGTTAGTGTTTCAGCAACCCTTTGTATCCATATTGGGATTCTTCAAGTGCGACTTAATATTGATATTTACTATGAACTTTGTGTGATATCGGAAAAGGCTACACCAATGAAGGAGAAAGCCAAGCCCTTCACAGTAACCCACCAAAGTAATCCAGATGTTGAAGAAACGGACTGATCACATTTATTTCTACTTAAAAGATGCGTACCAAACTCCGCCTTGAATTCTTGAACGTCCTGTTAAGTTTAATAATAAAGTATTCTCGAGTTCTAACCACATGCCACCTGAATATCACCCTTCAACAATTCAATGGTTAAATCTGCGACACCATCATCTATCCTGAAGATAAAACAAACATTTAACTGCAATATAAAATATAACAGATTATATTGCTCTTACTGACAAAAAATGTAATTATTGCAAATTAGCAAGTGAACAATGTTAAGAGTGACCTGTTCTAGTGTTGGGACTATGTTTATGGTATTGATGATAACAAATTAACAATATTCTACCGATCTATAAGTTAAAACATAATGATGGCATATATGTGACTTTTAGGAGAACAATGAAGACAAAAATACATCAAGTTAAACATGATGATGATATAATTGACAGTAATCATCTTTTATCAACATTATTGTTACTCCCAAACTGATATGGTGAATTAATTCAATAATTGTGATTAATAAAACGTGGCTTCGCTTCGTTGTTGGGAATAATACAACAAACTTGTGTGATTTGTTTTCTAATCACAATATTAAAATCCAATTAATAAATACCCGAATAGGCCAATTACAGTGCCGTCATTACAAATGATAAATCGTCTCTCAAATCTAGTTGATTTATTTAGTCATAAATAAATTATTCATCATAAATATATTTGTATAGTAAACTGGACCATGTCTTGATCGAGGTGTCTATTTTAAGGTACTAATTATTGAAACCCGAAATACACAGCCAAAACAAGCCAAATTATTATCTTTTGAGGTAATGTTTAAGAAACCCATGAAAATGAGCCTTCGGTTGGATTAGTTTCAGTACATGAATGTTTATTAGCTGTTATGATGACTCGATAAAGATTTATAGCTCAGATAATATACCCTCCCATTTACTACTGCTGCCATCTATTGCCGACATTTGAAAGCAAGCATTCGGGTTAATGAATTACATCTTACTCGTGTTGTTCTGTGTATGGTCTATTAATCCCATGCTGAAACCTCTTGTTAGTGATTTTTAAGTGCAGAATATTCTTGACATTTAGGGGATATCAAGGAAATAATATATAACTATATAGCATACTTTAAATGTAATTTATTACTTATGTTAGTATAATAATTACGTTAATGTGTACCTTTTGTAATCAATTCCCTCCCTGATTTTACAATAAGGTTGGACCGTGGATATGTTCAATTCGGCGTGTCATGTTTCTGTAAAGCTGCCACAAAATGTTATTGGTATTGTCGAAAACATTTATCGAGATGAAAACATTATATTCAGTTTATATAATTATTATATAAATGTGTTAATTTATCGCTGATAAATCAGAGAAAGAGGGGATTAAATTGTTGTCAGGATATATCTCATTTCGTATGGACCACAGCCATGCTGTGAACCCAACATGTTGTGGAGACTTGTTGTGACTGACGAAAAAACAACAGGGACTATATTTATGCCTTAAAATAATACGTGTATTCGATTAAACAAAGGAGAAACGTATGGAATTAATATAGAGACATGTATATTAGTTGGTGTACAAATTACTGAACTTTGATGATTAAATGTTTCCAAGCTTTGGTAGGTTAGAAAAATGAAATTGGAGATATTTTAGTTGTTCTTGACCAATCGCGACTGTCTGTCACCTTTATTTTCGTTGAATAACTCACATTTGTTTTAGCAAATCTTCGTTTAATCATTGGACAAATGTTTTCCGTAAAATGGCACTGGTACTAGTAAATATGTACGAAGGTATTATGTCACCCCTTTTTCTGGCACACGATAAACGTTTATAAATTGACCAACTCCCTAAACTGACCAGTTTCTTGAATGGTCCATTTACAGAGGCTTTGCTGTATACTAATTATGAGAGATTCCCATTTTTCCTTTGTTATGTTCCATTACTGGATCACTTAGGGAACATTTTAATGGAAATATAATAGCTGATGGTTAGAATTGTTTAGTAGTACATCTGATAGGGAATAAAAAACTTTTGCTACGTTATAGTTACTTCGATATATAAAATTTCTTTCCCCGTCACCTTTAAATCTACTTGTGTCAAATTAATGTAAGAATATTTCGTGTTTGATTCAGACGGATATATTTGACCAATGGACATCACTTCGTTAGATAACATAGTGTTTTCTTTATTGTTGTTTTTATTAGTTTTTATAAAATTAGATTTATAAAATTGTATTATATTTTGTATCAATACTTAATTTTTCACAAATTATTGCCTAAATATACCAGACTTTTTTCCTTCTGCAGGCTATAGGATCGAAAACCTGTATTTATCCTTCTATGGGAAGTTCATCCTTCAGCAGACGTTTTTGGCACCAAATTGGACAGGATATAAATATTACAATATATTACGTGTTGTCATTGTATGAATAATATTGACGTTTATATTTATGACAATATATTCAGTCAATTATCTTATAAATGAGCCAAATATATGGTACATGGACAGGACATAAACGGAACTATTTCATAGAAAAAAGATATATCAACATAAACACTGTTCTTTGATAGAACGTTCCTGATGCGAGAACAATATACTTTATTTGGTGATAGCAGCCACAAAATAGCAATCACTGACAGCCAATTGACATGTGACAAAGCTAGTCACATCGATAGTGAGTGACACTGGTCAATACTATTAGGAAAAAGTAATAACGGTCACCAAAGGCCATAAAAGCACAATATTATGATCAACCTGTCACTTTTGTTCAAGGCTCATTACATAAAGGGAACAGAAAACACGCTTATTACGTACCTTGGTCCTGTCTCAACTAGTGTGTTTCAAAATAATGTCCAGAAACAAGGTTCTTCGTTTACCTCGTATCACGTGTGTTATCGTGACATATGTCATAAGTTGAACACTCACTGATTCGCCATCTCATTGACTGAATAAAATATAAACAAAAGAACAATACTATATAACAAAGATATATAGATATTATTGACGATGTGTGTTATCATTGATATGATATCACCTAAATCATGATAACAAATATTGTATCTGTAGGTAGAGCTTGGTGTTGGTTACATGTTTTACGAAAACATAAATGACTGTAAAAATAGCAATTAATAAATGGATGTTTTTGTTTCAGTTTGTTTTAAATTTCTCCTTCTTAAAAACACATTAAAGAGAAACAGCCAACGTCTAATAATGATTGTTAATGTCTTGTGTTTATTGATTTCGGGAGATCCATTGAATAAATATGATATACGGACTATCGATACATATAAATATCACGTAATTAACAAATGTACTCTTTGATATGACCTGGTAGCTCAATAAAATCTATATTAAGTATGATTGATCACACGAAACTAGTACAGAGAATATTACGTGTGCTGCGAGAATAAATATCTCCATATGAAAAATTATGATATATATATATGTATATATATATATATATATATATATATATATATATATATATATATATATATATATATATATATATGTTATTGCGGTAACTGTCAGTTAACAACCAAATAAAATAATACCGTCGTCGGCAGGTGATAAAATATGACTTTTAAATTGATAAATTACCTTTAAATATCTTCACTAATAGATTGTCCACCAACGTTTTATAAGAATATATATATAGACAAATAAAATAATGATATCATTTTTAGGTATACATATGTACGTATCAATCATGAATAATGCATTAAATATGTTTCTTAACTCGAGTTCCATGTGTTATGAGTTATTGTTTATTTAACTCGTATTTGAAAAGCCATATTCTGTTAATTAAAAGAAAACCTAATCGTTCATTCTGTACAGAAGAAATATACATACAGCGATACACAAGTCGAAACTCATTTATAGCTCATGGTCCCCAAAGGTAATTATTAATTAACAACTTTTGTATTGGTGAGTTGGCAGTTCTCCCATAAATAAATGCAGCCGAACACGATAGATTGGCTACATCAAGGTAAGCTAGAAGAAGCCACAAAATCCCAACCATGGATGTGACTGTTTTGTGTGATCCAGAGGCACCCAATCTGTGCGCGTACGTCATGATCTAAGATGGACAAGTAGCTATGAGTACTGAGAATGTAGTATTCTTCACGTGAAATTAGCAGTCGGGCATTTTGCGGTCAGGAAATATCCACGGGAATTAATCAGTAATAAAAAGCTCCCACACTTACACAAACACACGCACAAATCATACACATACCCCCCCACACACACACACATTATATATGTATATATATATATATATATATATATATATATATATATATATATATATATATATAAAATCATGATACAAATCAACTACTTGGCTTACAACCTGATGATATAGTATAAATGTACAAACCAGTTGGGGTCTGTTACAAATTGGTTAATTAATGTACAAATAAAACTATTAAATGACAGAATTGTTAATGTTGTAAATATAGTTAACCGGTTTATAAATTGTCAGTCGACATGTAATAAATACGAAGAGATAGTTGATGTGATACCATTTCCGCTTTCCTGTCTGATAATTTATAAGTTATATACTGATTTGTGTATTTTCTGTGGGTGTTATCCACTGATTACACACACACAACAAAGAAGAAATATATGATCGGAGAATCTTCTAGTATTCTTGATAAGTAATAATATCTAATGGTTATATTTTGACAATTTGTTTAATATGAATGAACGTGTCACATCGGTATACCAAGCTGCCTACTACCACCTTACGACCATACGTAACTAATTATTATGTAGCATATCTGATTACAACATCAATCACCTTCATCGGAGTATATTTTTTATGTTACAATATGTGCTAATTATTATATAACAACAGTTGTTAATTGTTACATTACGATTATGTATCCATGATTACTTTACCAGCTACGTTAATGATCATATTACGTAATTTATTATAAGATCTATTGCTATCATTAAATTGTATGTTTATGATTACTTTAAAGTGATTACATTTCGACGTGTGGATACAAGTGAGTGAGTCAGTGAGTGGGTGGTTGGGTGAGTCAGTGAGTGGGTGGTTGGGTGAGTGAGGGTTGAGTGAGTGGTTGAGTGAGTGGTTGAGTGAGTGGTTGAGTGGTGTGGGGTCAGGGTCAGTGAGGGTCAGTGGTAGGGTTGGGTGGTCAGTCAGTCAGTCAGTCAGTCAGTCAGTATGTCAGTCAGTAAGTCAGTCAGTCAGTCAGTCAGTCAGTCAGTAAGTCAGTCAGTCAGTCAGTCAATCTGCCAGTGAGTCAGTGGGTCAGTAAGTCAGTGGAGACGAGAAATACTACTAGCTTGCCGAAGATTTTACCGACAACAGTTAACAGTGAACATGAAAGTCAAAAGATTACGAACTAGATAAAGCCGAACACAGAAATAATTATGATATTCAGAAAAACAAACACATGAATATCTACTAAATGATTGTTTATATAGAGAGATTGGTGACGGTATGTGTTGGTCCGTATACGTCCGTATATGTTTAAGCTTAGATGAGTTCATACAACAAAACAGTTATACCATTTCATAAACTGACACCATTACGATGCTGAATAGAGGATTGGCAGAAACACAGTCCGTATATTGAACGCCTTCTCGTTCACCTTTTTTTTGGTCAAGCAGCCAACCGCTCACCACTTGTTGCCA
Source organism: Paralvinella palmiformis (assembly GCA_025642065.1). Taxonomy (NCBI): domain Eukaryota; kingdom Metazoa; phylum Annelida; class Polychaeta; order Terebellida; family Alvinellidae; genus Paralvinella; species Paralvinella palmiformis. The sequence continues at coordinate 652,836 of JAODUP010000111.1, read as the reverse complement.
AAGGATGTGAAGCCTAAATGGATTCACGGATTCGATTGTCCAAAAAGGACGAAAACTTTCCAGAGAATAATTTATCGGCTCAGAACATCGTAGGTGGCTGATCATATTAAAGTTTGTTCCCATTTCAGTGAATTAACTATAAAAGGTGCCCCACCTTTTATAGTTAATTCACTGAAATGGGGACATCAATATACTCTAAGGACATAATACACTCTTTATTGACCAAGCTCGGGAATTATACATTCCATCTTTCCATCCTTCTTCTCTCTGCCTGATGGATGAGTATCTAGTATCAATCACTTGATAAATGGACCATACTAAAGATTAATGTTCACCTGTTATCACTTTTTTCATGATTACAGATCCAGGGACGAAACAAATCCAATCCAATTAGCGGATAACTAAATAAATAAAACGTTCGCCTAAAACTTTGTGATGCTCAAATATGTCTGTTAGAAAGGGCTTTAAACGTCTCACCTGGTGTAGGGGAAGTGAGTATCATCTAAAACTTTTCAGTTTCTCAACAAATACTAATGTATAAATCTATAATAACATTTATAACCTTCCCGAACCGTAGTCAAGCTCTGACGTGTAACATCTGACTATCTCACCCATTTGTAGCCATTCGGGACTAATAACCTTGGAGGAACATTTCTTATTTCCATCTGGTCACGCACAAAATGGATCAGATTCATGACTGGGATGTTGTGGCTTTCTTAGTTTACTTCACGTAGCCGATGTTTCGTGTTACACTAGATCATTCCTAAGGCCAAAAAGGATACATTTATGATAGAATTGTCCACTGAACAAATACCTAAATGTTAACTAATTACGTCTTAGACTCGTAAGTTATAAATAAATCGTACAGCTCGACATATATGGCTCTGTGTATGTCTTCATAAAGAAAAATAGTCATTTAATGTTATTGTGTATATTAATAAATAAAGAAAAAAAGGGATTACATTTTATTGTGTGGTATATTGTCCCTCGTTTCACTTTCTGGGATTATGTATTTCCTAATGTGGGGTTACTTCCGGGTAGGATTTTGTCCTGTGAGATTTTGTCTGGATACCCTCTTCTTTCGAGAACGATCAGTAGATAGCTAGGAGTTACATTTGGTCATGTTGTTACTATGGCATAAAAAGGGATATGACAAAGGCGAGAAATTCTTTCCGCTGTTGTCCGTTTGTTGAATGGATAGGTGATTGATTACGTTGTCCCAACTTTACTAAAATACTAGAAAAATGGTTTCCTTAGATGTCCTGGAAATCGAGCAACAAAACCTATTTAATACACTTCTGAGGGTCTTTCCACAAATACAGGATACTTCTTATTGGTATGTATACATATATGTATACTATATATAATGCATCATATTATATTTTTTAAATGAGAGACTCATGTTAAGACTGCATGTTTCTATCCAAAACTACCACTCTGTAAACTCTTTTATATAACCATGATCACTCTTGTTAATCGTAATCCGGAATCGATTGTAATCGATTATATGGTCTCAACCTATCTGCCTCATAATCATCACATTCCAGATGCAATGTAATTGTAGGGTTATGAATTATACTTTAGATACAATCTACACCGGGTGACTACATAGGATTGTCGATTAATTATATTGTTATATCATACCATAACATCGATATTACAACGATTATTTGGATATTTTCATTTTGCTCTGAACTCTTACTTCTTTATAAACACCATTTTTTGGGAAAACACGCTTAACAAATTATAATCGAGTGATAATACATATAAATATAAATGTATTAAATACGCGGATCCTGGTCCTTCAACGGGAGTAGAAGTCAATTAGAATTAGGTCATACTTAGGACTATTAGCCTATTTGTTACATTGACCTGAAAGAAAACTAGACCGTGCACACGCGCCGATTTGATGGCAAACATGTCCCAACTTCCGGTCGAGGATAAAACGGAAAGCAGATTGCTAAAATCAGGTTAATAAATATGGCGAATTCTGTCGTTGGTTGCATAAGCCGTGAAAGTAATACAATAAGACTATATTTTCATCGGTGAGGAACACATTTAAATAGCTATTTAGGCATTTTGTTGATGGAAATTAAGCTTAGCTATTGTTATATTTAGCCTTGGCGGCATATAACGCGCCAGGAGTAATACAGATTCTCTGCACACACACAATTATAATACAGACATCACAATAAAGTCCGTATTCATAGGTTGAAAACTCGAAGCGCATCCGCTTCAACTTGGCTTTTGCCCCTACCGGAAGTCAGTGCAGTTTGGTCATGGCGGCCCAATCAAACACCGCTGAGTGCTCGGTCTAGTATCCTTTCAGGTCAGTGGACTTACGTGATTGTGGCCACATTTTAGTATCACACAAAGAATCACCTAATAAGATTTTTAACTAAACATTGCTAATGTCTTTGGCTGTGAAATCAGTTCTACATACACATATCTCTACCACTAGTTCTTGATAATTTCCACATGCCAAGTCAAAAAAGAAAAGGCCATTTTTCTGAAAATAACATCTTTTAAAAGTTTTAATTTCTGTCTCGTCCTGTATTCAAGTTAAGGGGGTTTCCGGCGATATTGATTTATATACTGACCCCGTCTTATATGCGAGATAGACTTATACACAAGTATATATACGGTAAGTATTTCCATTTATAATAAAATAAAATAAATAAATGATGGCTTCCGCTAAAAGTGCTCGTTATCTATTACACTTCCTAAAGTCTTTCTAGAAATATACATATATACTAAAAGTTATTGTTTTATTATTATTATTATTATTATTATTATTATTTCGTTGATTACTTTCATTTCTTACTTAAAGGGGTAAATAAGGGTAAATGGTAAAATACACATGAACAGATATCGTAGAAGTTAGCTTTTAAATTATATGCAGTTTTACAATAGGGTGAAATAGTCAAATATAAGCTTACAGGTGAAGTCTTTTGGGGTAGCCAATTTATTACTCTGTTAGCTGTTAGCTGTTTACTTCAGGTGTTACTCGCCTGAGACCGAAGACAGAAATATATTATCTAAACTGGCAAAGATATCCCTAAATTGTTGCAATCATTTAATATTGACATCTTTTGAGCGAACCGGAACTCGTCTATTCTTATTACCAACTGACATATCTGTCCTCACGGTAAGAGGTTGTGGCACAGTTTGTAGTGGGAAAACCGAACCAAGTCCTAATGGATTTGTTGACTTTTTACTAATAAACTGTTAACACCAGGCTTTGAAGTTTACTAATGACTAAATATTACCTGTCCACGATTCTGACGTTGTCCATTAAAGGATGTTATCTTGTCTTTAATCATGACTTTGTTACACCAGATTATGGTAACATTGTCCATTAATGTGATTTATATCGTATTACTAGGAGTCTGTAATAAAGAAGACGAATGAGCGAATGGCTTAATTATCCTCAATATTGATTATATCTGGAATATTTGGCCAAGGAGGGAGTTTCTTGGAAAATAACTCATAAACACATGCAACTTGATTTGATTCGAACCCTGAAATGGAAACTTGAATTGCAACATTCTACCCACTGGGCTATTACAGCTTCATGCCATGGAAAAGAAGTTGAGGTCTGAATGGTGCGTTAAGTTGGCGTTATCTGTTATTTTATATTTAATAATATGTTGTTGTGATTATGTAACTATGGTAAACATGTTTGTGGTATAAATGGCACATCCTAAATTGTTGGAATCTAGGAAACAAAGTCACAGGAAAAGGGTCACAAATATAATTTATTCAGTTCAGCAGATGATATTTATTAATTTGTGTTTTATTAATTGTAAACGAATGTCGTATGTGGTGTAGGTAGATGGTGATCATGCTTAGCTGTAATTAAAGGTAAATACAATACAGTGGCTTCATCTGGTGCATGGGTCTGTAACTGGACAGGACATGGTTAGTGGTTAGAATGTTCACAGTCACAGTTTTCTTAATGTGCACAGATCTGTGATTAATAGTAGCTTCACATCGGCAGCGTATAAAATGCCCAAGGTTGAAGGGAGTTTCAGCATCTTCTCGCGTTTTCTCCAGAATCGCATATCTATCATAAAATGGAAATTATCCTTAGTAATATGGGCAGCATTAAAATATGCTATGAGCATACACAAAACATGCAAGTCGCAAAATAAAGATTTGGAGGAAATATCTCAAACGATCAAGTAATAGTTGCTAGGGCTCTATGATTCCCAATCTAGAGAGACGTCATCCAGAACCAGGCCAACCCCACAACCATCTCGGGCGGATCAAGCACAAATCCGTCTAGCTAAATTCAGAAACCAGATGAAAGATGAAGTTGCCAGAGCTCGGAATAAACCAAGCCAGATTTTCTCTCGGGGGGGTAACATTTGCCTAAACCACCAACATAACATTAATTGTGTCAGAATTTAGTACTTTGATTTATTTTGATTCCTCCATATTTTAATTCCAATAAAAATATAATTCAAATACATTTAATTTCGAACTGGTGAATATTGTCTGTAAAAAACGTTTTCATCTGACTTTATTTCCTAGGCAAATTTGTGAGTTTTTTTTCTGTGATTTCTTTCCTGTGACTTTTCTTTCCTGTGACTTTCTTTCCACTCACCCATTATTGACATAAGAACCGTACAAAATGCTATTGCCATATTTGTTATTATTGTACAAGTGTTAATCATGTTTATATCAGGTAGTAACGAAAATGTAAATATACGTCACATTTTTAGCTCATAGAGTAAATACCCACTAGATACCAGACTAATCAGCGTCCATTATAGAAGTTATATGAGTGTCAATAGTTCTACTAATATATAACACAAGCCATTATATGAGTATATCATAATCATCAGGAGACAGCCAGAATAAATGACAAAGATGGATAATTTCAGAACGTAGAGAAGCGGCATTCTGTTGATTGGAATTCTAAACGTTGTCAATTAAGTCACGTTAGATATTACACATTTTCAGTGCTACCATTCCAGTCCATTGTTCAATCATTTCTTTATTCAAATAGCTAGTAGTTCAGCCAGGCAGCAAAACGGCCAATCAAGCAACCGATCAACCAACCAATCAGTACTGCATGTCCACAGTCATTAATACATACTCCTATAATCAAACCAGAACTCAATGTTGACACATTTGTGTGAATGATGAACTTTCTTAGAGACATATGTCATCTTCCACTGAGATCAATATATCAATTAAACAATAAACAATAAAATGTGAAATTCTTACTCCCATTACCTTCTTCAAGTGAGATTATATGCTTAACACGCCATCATAAATTATTTACAAGTAACATCATCCGAGTTGGGTCTTACTTTAGATAAATTGTTAACATCATATTGTACTTGTTAAAACGTTGAAAGATAGTTTATTGTGGGAAGATGAAGAGCTTAAAATGACGTGAGGAAGCTAAAAATAGTATTTTAAGCTCTTTATCTTTCCACGGTAAACTATCTTCGTCGCTTTAACAATAGTCATCTGCTGCGACGACCTTTATGTACGAATAATGAAAACAGGTCGATAAGGAACGTGACATTTTGTGACCATTCTAGTTGATGAAAATGGCAGGATTCAATACGAAGTCTGCTGGCTAACGTTTTAGCAGCGAATCTAATTATGTTTTGAAACTAATTCCCGTATTACTGAAACACCGATATATTTCGGTGATGGTAATTTCCAGCGTAAATACTCCAAACCAATACAACCACAGTGTATACGTATAAAGTCAATGGCCTTTCTTTTATTAATATTATAAGACAAATATATTATATTAATTAATAATTTGACTAATTAAAAAATCCGTTATAACATAATCTTTCAAATATGCCCATAACGTATTCAAATATTAATTCAAACAACATTTGTTTAACTAGTGGCATGTATGGATTTAGTTATCTCAAGTTCTTTAACTGAATATTTCTTATATGTCAATGGCCTAATATCAGTTTTCTGTTTTTATTTAGAGTGCATCTGTCAGCCGAGGCAATTAAGCGTGGACACCTTAATGACGCTCCAATTGCCTGTTAGTGTGACATCCACACAAACAATATATATATATATATATATATATATATATATATATATATATAATATTATATATATATATATTACTATAATACTATATATATATAATATATATATATATATAAATATATATATAATATATATAGAATATATATATATATATATATATATATATATATATATATATATATATATATTATATATATATATATATATATATAGATATATATATATATATATATATATATATATATATATATATATATATATTATTATTGGAACTGTATTTCATAATAAGTTAACACATACAAGTTATGAGACTGTACATAACAATTTTTTTAAATGAATATCATTAAAATATATCAAATAACCTAAGATAAATTTGTGATGACTTATTTGAGAGATTAAAAGCGAATTTGACAGTTTATTATAGTCATTATATACAGGATTTAAAATGCCTGGTTCAATAAGATTATAAACATTTTGATTGTCCTAGCAACCTTACCTTCATCGGGAAGATCATTCCATAACATGAATGCTGATTAATGGGAAACCTTTGGATCATTGGTTCAAATTATTGATTTCAGAATGATCATCACTAATTTATGATCCGATCTTAAACTCTGTGCTTTTTGGTATCTGTATATCTGTTTTGTAGACGAACACACACATAGAAGCGATCAGATCCATCCTTTCATATATGCATAAATTCATGCATACATATATAACAGGGATTAATTACTCGAGGTGTTATTTACTCAAGCCGACTCTGCTTGTGTTTGTTGCATACTACACGTGGTCGTGATAATGTAAACTACAGCCATTATTGATGGCTGATGATCTGGTCATTATCAAAAACTCCTCACTGACAGAAGTCTTCGGTCCAATCTGTGAATTTGCATATTGTTATATAGAATAAAATATATATCAACAAAACGGAAATTATCTTCTCAATCTACCACAATCTTGGTATGTGCCCGAGCAATTGGTTCCTTTCTGGAGAAGTGATTGCATATAATATTCTACACGAATAGGTAACACTGTGATTGAATCCTGAAACCTCGAGATCTGCAGCATAGGAAGACCCCCAAATACCATTTCCGGGGGCACCCTCTCAGTCCAAAGATCCATAAATATTTCACGTGGAGAGGGAAAAGTGTGTCGGAGTCTTCTCTGACAGATTAACATAAAATGCACAATAAAGCTCATTATATCTATTCCAAACTGAGTGAAATATTATTTGTATGTGTTTGTCTATCAACAGAAAAGACACATGTTGGTAATGGGTCACAACGCGGATTATTTCTAAAATATAAGAACACAATCCACTATTCTTACAATCCCCAAAACAATGGAAGACAATAAAGATAATAGCATATTTTTTAATTATATTAACAATTAATAATCAACGAAGAATATGAGCATAATTATTGTTGATATTTAGATTATTAAATGTAAATATGCATTAGAAAGTAATATTATTTAACATTACCACAACACTGTGCATAACCTCACTTTAACATAAGAATTGGTAATAAAAATATATATATATATAATAATAATATATATAAAAATATATAAAAATATATATATATATATATAAAAATATATATATATATATATAGATAGAAAAAGATAGAGAGTAGATAGAAAGATAGATATAGAAAAAGATAGATATATAGATAGATAGATAGATAGATAGATAGATAGATAGATAGATAGATAGATAGATAGATAGATAGATAGATAGATAGATAGATAGATAAATAGATAGATAGATAGATATGTAGATAAATAAACTTATATAAGATAATAATAGTTAATCCAAAAATAATAGCCTTCTATTTTACATAACTGACTTATAATGGTCTATCTGTTGTATTGACAAACGTATTACCAGAAGTGCTGTCAGTATGTGTCCATAATTATGATAGATACCATAATACTCCCATTGTATCTTCGCTCGTTATCATGTTATATCAGTCACGTGGTAAATATCCCATAATGTCTCATCAGTACACATCATCCAAAGGTCAACAAAATTAATTCAGGATACATTAACAATTAAAGTATTTTTATGTTTTGAAACATATATTTAATAACTACAGAGGCACATGCAGTTGAAAAAGGTTTATATAACCGAAACTATTCTTGCTATTTGAGTTGAGTGAAATATCTATATACTTTGTTTTCTATTTAAATAGTGATCATTTAGTCACAATTCTGTAAGATTTATAAACATCACCTAAATCTGAACCCACACCTTAATTATACACACACACACACACACATTCATAAGTGATATAAATAAAGCTACATACTCTTATCTATGTCGCGTGGTCTTTTTAACAATCATAAACTTCTGTGCCATATTTACAAGTTGTATCTGTCCAAATAAAGCCTCAAATCAATGTTATTAGAATATTAACTGTTATTATTCGACCTTCCGGTTTACAAAATAATTGGATAAATTTAAAAAAAGGGAATTTTTTTTTTAAACATATTTAAAAGAACTTTAAAGGCACACTTAAAAAGGAAAAAAAATATCTTGTATTAGATTGACTAAAAATCTATACCCTTTAATTTTCTATTTAAAACAATCAAATTTGAAAAGAACTAAAAGCCAATAAGCAAAAATAGGTCAATACACAAATAAATACATCCTTTAAAATATAAATATCAAACATTTTGTAAGGATGTGATATTATCATATCATTGATATATCTTAGACCAAACATTACTCAAACGGTAATATTAATTAATTGAAATAAGATATATAAACCAAGATAGGATTAGGACTTTGTGTTTAGAAATTCATTGTTTCAACCAACAATAGCAGTCTGGAGAGCAATACACCGGAAATTATTATATCTGATCTGGATCTAGGAGAGATGTACACCACCGGGTTGAGTTTCAACGTGTTTTGACGAAATCAGACAGAAAGGAAATGGCCTTACCTGATCACTAATCATCGCCTCTTCTTCCCTCTTTCTCCATCCCCCCAATCTCTCAGTCTTCACTCTCACCTCTCTCCCCCTCTCTCTTTTTCCATCCTCTCTTCGTCGGCTTCTTTGTTTGTAATGAAATTCGATAGTTAGTTACTCCTTTGGCAATATGTAAACATTTAGACAATTTTATTGTTAGACTTTATTAATATTATGGTTATTGTTCTCGTGGTTGTTGTTGTTGTTGTTGTTGTTTAAATCTTATACGATTCTATTATCGTAAGGAAAACTATCATTGCTCTGACCTGTGATCTATCTTAGGAGTTGCCTAGATCGGTTAAAGTCTGGCTTATGAATATATAATTATATATATATATATATATATATATATATATATATATAAAATAGGGATTGACCAGAGGTCAGATTGACTGATGGTAAGTGGTCTGGGCCCTTGCTGAAGTGGGCCTCCTTAGACATTAGACAATATATTAAAAATGTTAATGATTTTTAATAGCATGAAAATATTTTAGAAATTCTATTATAGCCCCCAATTAGCCGTATTCCCCAGTCTCAGGCTGGAAGACTCAGGGATAGTATGGCAATATGTAAGCTTTTACCAATGAAACTTTAATACGTTTATATATTGCATTATTATTTTTCCATTATGCTTCTATTCACACATAGCGTACAAATGTTATTAATTTAAAAAAAATGTTACGAGAGTATTTATTATTTAGGAATATAAAAATAACTATTTATTATTAAAATAACATTTAAAACATTTCAAATATAGTAATTTTCTTCTTTCGTTTAAAACATATATTTCTTAGACGTTTGCGAAAGATATTAATACAAAATGTTATTAGATGACTTTAGTGATTGATTGGACTTCTCAACCTATGGTTCTTCACTTTAAGGTTAAATCTATCCGTTGTTAGCATCCTAAAACTGATTTGGGAGGAAGAATTAAATTTTAAGTAGTGGGATAAAATCTAAATTTGCTTTCAAAAGATATAAAATGCTTTTGCGTGTGGAGCGTTGGACTTTTTAATTAATAATCTTTCTTATATTCCATGCCTCCTTGGTTATTTCTTAACTGAAGTGAGAACAATTAAAATTGGTTGCAGAGTTGTACGGTACCGATCTTGTGATGGGATCACGTGTGAACGGCCACTTGTAAATTTCGGACCATACTTAACTTGGGTGGGTCGAATTTCGTTTTGAATATGTAATAAGGTCCAATTTTATTACGCCACTGAATAGGAAAGTTTTCACTTAGAGATAAATTTTAGGCGATTTCAGTTTAATGTTATAGTAGATAATGTGTTTCTATTAAATTGCTCGTACTTCAGGCCAATTAAGAGGTCAATAAATACAGATTATTGTTTACATTTACTTTGAGCTATAATGCGAAGATTAATATGATTACCTGGAAATATACTGGAGATAATCCTAGTATATTTATCCTAGTAATCCTAGCAATGTATTAGTAATTATATATAGAAAATATAGGTTCTTTTCCCCAGTGTGGGCTATTTGTAATTAACGTTTAATTTCATGAATATTAACTCTATCAGCATTGACAAAAATGAGTGCACCTTTACTAATAACCAATGCCCTATACTTCTTCCGGCTTATTGTACCAGTATTTATACTACCTATAGTAGCAACATCTGAACATATAGCTTTAACTAGAGTCGGGGAATCAGATATTCGATCAGATATAAATGATTTGGTTTCTTAATCACATTCTGTAAATGAATCTGCAAAAGAAAAAGAACGATCAACTACTGGAATATTCAAATATTCATGATGACCAAATTTGAAACAATTTGTTGCTGAACATCCGTTTCAGTCAGTTGATGATCTGTCATTTAATACTCGTTGGTATGAGTGGAAATGTATGAATGACTCGGTCCCAAGAAAATGGCTAACATATAACAAAGAAAATAGGCGTTCATATTGTTCTTACCGTTTAGCCTTTGAGTCTCCCAATACTTGTAATCCATCATCCTGTGTACAAGGCTTTTGTAACTACAGCCGCATTAGCCAGAGCTTGGGCTTACACGAATAGACAATGGCACATGTCAGAAATGCTCAGCAATATATCAGTGTGGTTAATGATGGCACTTTAGATAACCTTTTGTAGCATCTCTAATTAAAAGGGGAAACTATTGAAGCAGAGAAACATTGCCATGATAATTATAGTAAGTAAACATTTCCTTTTCGAGTTCACATAAATTAATCAGCCTACACTCTGGATAATAAGGTTCTGAATCATTACAATGTTTTAGCTACAGAACAGTTGGTGGCAAAGGATGACCCAATTATGCAAACTCTCGTTTCTGCAGTGTAAAACAAGTCTAGACAAAGAATCAAATGATTAGAACAACAAGGAAAGGCTCAAGGCAGTGCGTGATTTGTTACAAAACAACTATCTACAATCACATTATCCAAATTATGAAGAACATGATACAAGAATAAATTAGTCTCTCAAGTGAAATTTTCAGGTTGATCAAACACTATACATACATCAATATAAATATTAAATGTTCTACACCTCCACATATCTATGCACATATACATAGACCTATACATGTGTCTGGGCTACTCATCAGCTTTTCGGGACCAGCTAATCAGCTTTTCGTACACGACAAATAGCAGAAACACGTACAAAAAAATATCATTTGACACCACAACTCACAGTAAACAACACATGTCTGTCTGTCTGTCTCTCTGTCTGTTATCCAAGATAACTCTTAAAATGTCATTCATCGTCCTGATGCCTGAGAATTACACATCCAGTTCCAACAGTTCAGAGAATCGTTATGTTATTTGAATTGTGACCGAACGATTTATCCCTTACTAGTAAATAGAAAACATGCTCACCGATTAATGGCCTGAACGTGAATCGGAGCCAAATTTTGACAAAGGCTTGGTTTGTATAAGGGCTGGGATACCAAGTAATCGAAATAAACAAGCGCCTGGATTTGATTAACCGCCTGTTATTTAATACGAGTCAACTGGCTAACATCAAAACTCGACTATCTTTCATACATACGAGATAACAGTCTATCTCAGAATTACCAACCACGTGTGACGGATCGGGGAAGTCGAACCCAAAGATAAATATCTATTTTTATAATAAGTAATACGATAACTCGATGAGCGATAGAGAGAAATCGTTAAGGCCCCATTATGTGTGTCCAAATAGCTACCTGGATCAGTGTAGCTTAAGACAAGGTGATCTATTAAAAATGTTTTATAGTGGACGTTAGCCGTCACATGACTGAGCTACACTACACAAAACAACACACAGGTAGATCATTTCTGGGGTGGGGGGTGGTAATTGCATGTTCAATGCCCTAATCAACGCCTGACAGATTAAGTTCACTTTCATTTCTAGATGGCGAAGCAGTTAGAACGCTACACAGCAAACCTACAGATTGTGAGTTCTAATCATGCTCAAGGCTGTCGCAGTGGGATGTTTTCTAATGAGTCGCCTCTCCGTCAAATGTCCCAAGTGTAACCAATATTGAGATCAAACAAACTACGAAACAAAGAAATCATCACATGGTTTGATATGAATTATGTTATTTTTATCACAGGAAAATTAACAGCAACAACAACTGGAAGGCAAATATTTCTTTGGCATTTAAAAAAATAAGTAATCTGATTAGTGCACTAACGGTAACGTGAAATACGATAAAGACTTGAGTCAAGTATTTCATTTGTTAGGAGAATACATTCGCTAAAAACAATTCTGACAGGTGTCATCCTTCATATCAAAGCTTGACAAATTAAACATTAAAGCACATTTCAAGAAACCATCGACAGCTAATGTTGATATAATACCGAACGTCATTAAACAATATGATTAGAAGTGATTAGACTTTCCACCAAGTTCAAATCAATACTTTATTTCAACTTCCTTGTTTCAAATTAGGTCAAACTCCTGAGTCATACCACTTTGACAGAACGTCAATGTTTCTTTATAGGAAGTGGAGAACATTTCCAAATAGACCGATTCAATTACCCATGGCACCACCATACGGTTGAATTTCACACTACAGTCTCAGGTTAGAATTCTAATGAATCACTGTGTTACATGGCGATTTAATAATATGCTGGTGATGCATATATGATTGGTTCCTAGGTACAAGTAAAAATTATATTTTCAAAACTCTACATTAAATATTCAAAACATCCTTCATTAAAAACAACTTAAACATTTAGCTAAAAGTTTAATTTTAAGATCATTTATTTAATTACCTGAAAGTCAACATGAATAACTAAGGCTTAGCTGTGTTATTCATCTGGAAAATCGGTCAGCTCAATCATTTGGGATATATCCTGATAACTATTGTGTTAAATCCTAGTCTCAGTCTCCGTGTTATATAAAATAATTTGCCATCCTTTATTAACAGTGGGCACCATAGCTGTTTCTAACCCAAGACCACAGTTGGTAACCGATGCAACGCATTTCGTCTGGATCGGTCTATTGAAGCTAAAGGTTAGCCTTAATATATAAATAGCAGGTGGACGTGCTCCTAATACCATATATTTAATAACAAAATACAAGCAAATACACTGACACTGATGTGTTTTGTCAGAACTCAGACAAACAACGTGTTATCTTCATTATAATAGAAAAGCGTGCCATGATCCGGTATACGGATCCATTTAGCTGTATTCCATTTTCATAATTCGTTGCTTTCAAATAAATCGACTAATGAGGAGTGTGTTCTATGATGTGTGTGCCTGTATCTCCCTCCCTCCTTTTATATATATATAACATTGTATACCAAAACCGATGCTTAGACAGCACAGAAATTGTCATTAAAAGTTTTAGTTTATAATAATCACTACGTTCTGTTAAAAAATATCGTTTATACCCAATAAGAGGACAATGACCAGCTGACGTCAGATACACATATAAAACAATATGAAGCCGATGTCTTCTCGACGACTTTATGATGATTAATATTTTTTGACTAGAGGTTCTATCATTCACTGCCTCGAATAGATGATTAGCTTATTTGAGATGATGGCATCGATTCCAAGGAAAGTGGCAAACATCCTAAATTAAAACATGTTCTATCATGTCGTCGATGTTAAAGAACCTAATCTCTGTAGTTCCAATTGGCTTCATGACAGGAAAGATGACAATAAATAGTATTTTCCATGCCAGCAGTTGTAGATGAAGCTAATTAAGGTTTTGAACAACGGTATTTCGAAATGAGAGTTTGAATACTTTTTGACTACACATATGTTAATTATCCAAAATAAATAATAAAAATGCTTAAATATACCACTTTGAAACATTAGTGAATGTTTCTTTTTATTTCAACTAGTATGTAAATCAGTACAAAAAAACTGCCAACTATCATATTAAGAACATTCTCAGCTGGAAATCATTTTGATTGCAAATTCAGAGTGATAAAGCTTTATGGTTACGGTGGGTAAGTCTGAGAAGAGTAAGACACATACATATTTGAAAAACACGGACTGTATCATAAATATAGGTAAGGGTACAGCTAAATTGTCCATTATATATAGCCCCTCCTTCTAAACAAACTGGCTTTAAACCCTGATTATTGGTTGATGAATGATCTAAATCCACAGGTGACTTAACCATTATCCCATATGATTTTATGCTAACTGGTGATTTAAATCTCAACATGGATAATACGTCTGATGTTGAAGCACAATCTTTCTCGAGATTCGAGCTCTATTATTGTAAATGTTCCTTCTGTATGTAACTCTTTTCTCATAAACAACAAAGGTAAATCTTTTGGCGATCACTCGGCAGCACAGTTCGTCATTAATACGTAAAAGCTTAACTGCACACGAAGACAGATTACATACAGAAATTATCGTGGCATAAATGAAGAATTTATTACTAGAAGCATATAACAACGATGTCTGAAGTATCATTGTCCACCGTGCTCCCTATTGTTCAAACATTATTACATAGAGAATCAAAACACTTTGGTACTTTAATAAGTTTAGATCTGAAAAGAAAATTTGGAAAAACCCAAAGAGGACTTGGGCATTTTTAAATATACAGGAAACCTTTTGTAAAAATAATTAAATACACCATCATATGAGGAGAAATGTTTCTCTATCATAAGGATAGAGGAGTGTGAAACAAATTAAGATAAACTCTTCGGATTAAAATGAAACTTGAAGGGAAGTGATTCAAATTTAATTCTTCCTCGGTTTACCGCTGCGAACTGCTGGGGGACATTTTGAATACTTTCGTCGTGAAGAAAGGAATAATCATCATCATGAATGAGATAATTTATTTATGTTTCTCCAAATAATGTCTTCAATATCGTGAAAAGCGCGGATTGTAAGTTTAATGATAAACTGTTCGAGATGTTTCCACTTCTCAGCTGAGGTCAAGGAGATAGTCGCCAATCTCCAAAACGTCATGTGACTTACACCCACTGCCTATTTGGCCTTTGAAGAAATCTGTGGATCATCTTATGCCACTGATAACAGCCATTATCAGTAGGTGAGTGGGTGAGTCATTGGTGCCGTTGTGTTTGAAACCAGCCACCATAATCCTGTTGTTTAAGAGATCTTGGTTCGAAAAGGAAGACATGACGAATTATCGTCTTATATTTAACCTTCCCTTCATCTCCAGACTTACTGAAAAGGAAATAGCAAGGCGGATAAAAGAGAACCTAAAGCACAATGACATTTTCGTAGATGCTATTCAACAGAAAATGTACTCTCTTGAAAGTACACAGTGACATTGCTGAGACTAACATCCCATTTTATTATCTATTTCAATCAGACAGCAAGGTTACATAACAGTGTCTGTCTTACAGAAAGAACCACACGCGACCTAACCTTATGACGCACGTACAGAAAAACACTACCATTGCAAATATTTCAATCTTACTATCAGTAGCAAATTAAAGAACTTAATATTATCATTATAATAATGCTAAATCTATATCTGTCAGCGTATTATCACTTCTATGTAATTATCAATAAATATTAACATATGGTGTCATTAATGGCGTCAGTAATCATAACAAAACATCATTCTTGTCACCCAAACAACTAAAACATCGAAATATTACACTCACCTTGGATCTGGCTTAGCTCTATCATCTGACGTCTGTTGACCTCCTTCCATCCGGCCTCTCCTGTTCCTGGAATATGTAAATAAAGCTGTATAACATTTATGTGATACACTAAGAAGAAAGGCGCCACCATTGACCTAAAAGAAAACTAGACCGAACACGGCCACCGATTTGAGGGCAAATAGGTCCCAACTTCCGGTCGAGGTAAAAGGGAACGCAGACTGCAAAATCAGGTTTATAAACATGGTGAATTATTATTATGTCGATGGTTGCATAAGCCGTGGGCGTGGAAGTAACACAAACGGGAAATATTTTCATCGTGAAGTATAAGGAACACATAAAATTGCTGTTAAAGTGGGGGTTTTTGGCGGGAAATTAAGCTTAACTATTATTATTTTTAGCCTGTTCGACAACCCCCTGCCTATCGCTGGCGTTTGATGCCAACTAAACTAGATCTACGGACTTATATAAAACGACATTTACATATTTCATGGCATGTAATAGGACAGAAATAAGATTATAATGCACGCATCACAATAAATATCCGTTTTCATAGGTTCAAAACTCGAAGCGCATCCGCTTCAACGTTGCTTTTTGCCTCTACCGGAAGTCAGTGCTGTTTGGTCATGGCGGCCCATTCAAACACCACTGACTGCTCGGTCTAGTTTTCTTTTAGGTCAATGGGCGCCACCCAAGTTATTACGTTCACACTTAATTGAGGAGGACGCCATTAAATGTTTTGTTTTAATATACGAGATGATGAGTGGGAAGAACAGAGATCGTCTATATTTAAGATCATATAAGATTGACCTGATTGTTACACTCTTATTATCCACAAATTCCTAATCATATTCCATTTATTTAAGATGTTTGTATCACTGTCTGACATTTTCCTCACAAAGCCAAACCTTCAGTACAATATGCACTGAGAAAACCGGCAAAACATTAATGAACTTGTTGACCTTTTAGCTATCAGTTTCTTATTTTTTTTTTTGATCATGACTTCATTACGCCAAATTATAATGATTACAATTATATTACTAGGTGCCACCCCCCCACCCCCCAAAGAGAACCCTTTGTATTGTGCTTGTTTCTTTTTATGATAAATGCTTACATCCACATTTAATATCTGGTTGATAATTTGATAATTACAAAACATCATGTCATATAGTTATGCTAGAGATATATCACTTCCTGGAATTGTTGTCTTTAAAATAATTCAAATTTAAATAGAACCATCGGTGGGTGACTGAATGAGTGAGTGAGTGAGTGAGTGAGTGAGTAAGTCGGTCAGTCAGTCAGTCAGTCAGTCAGTCAGTCAGTCAGTCAGTCAGTGAATCAGTCAGTCAGTCAGTCAGTCAGTCAGTCAGTAAGTAAGTTAGTGAATCAGTCAGTCAGTAAGAAAGTAGTTTCTTTAGCCCGTTGGTTACATCTGACACACATATCCCAGCATAAATTCCTCCGGAAATAGCATATAAACATAAGTAACCTGATTCAAAGACTTGGAGGTTTCTAACACAGTGTTGTAACCACTCTGCCATACCAGCACCAATTTGTAACCAGCAAGAATATAGAGAATACGTTACATTGTAAGTTGATACGAACCTGTGATTATAGAAAAATTAGCTACGATAATAACGTTAATCGTGTATATAATAATACCTACATTATTGACATAAGAAGCGCACTCAAACTTTTAACGGAACTTTTTACAGATTGGTGAGCGTTAATTACATGAAATTGTCATAAACATGTAAATAAATACTACCGTTTTAGCCTATAATGTAAAGAGTCTGCTAGATTTTCATAAATAGCCCGTTCATAATATAAATGTGTCAACAATTCTACTAATATATAATAAAAATCATTATCACCAATAGACATGAAGTTATTATCTCGTATAATAACTTAATGACATCGGGGATATTTCTAAGTGATGAAGTAAATTAGAAATGTGATGAAGTACATAGCTTAGGGATCAGATCATCCTGGATGATTTGTATTGAAGCTAATTGAAATATTAGAATAGAAGATACAGCACCAGCATATCTCATTAATAAGCAATAAAAGGCCTGGACTCACTGTATTGGGGTTTTTAAAAAGGGGGTTCAAACTAGTTTGGCTTCAAAAAGGGATTTATTGTATATATTAATAAATAAAGAAAAAAGTGTTTAAAGGTTATTGTGGGATTTTGTTCTGTGAGATTTTGTTCCGGATTCACTTTATACGTCACACATCCAGTCAATGAGCAAGCCAATCAGTAAATAATATACCCAGTCATTAAAAGAAAATCCCATAAGCAAGCTAAAACAACATATTATCACATTCTGGTGAATGATGGACTTTCTGAATCAGATCCAAATTTTGGCTCATTTTGTTTTCGCGTTAATGGAATCTTTATTTATGCCAAAATGGTATTCTTATTCTACTCCTCAAATGGCAATATCCACTTAATACGACATTAGAAATGATCTACTAGTAAATCATATGTTCCTTTGTACATATCAAAAACACGGGGTAAAATTTTTAGGCGGAAAAAATTTTTAAAACATAAAGAATAAGAATAACAAAAAAGACGATAATATATATATAAATATATATATATATATATATATATATATATATATATATATATATATATATATATATATTTTTATTTTCAAAAAATTAATTAATTTGTACAACGGGTTAAAAACGTTTTACTTTTAAGGAAGTCTTTAACAAAAAAAAATTTGGGTAGAATAAATTTTTTTTAACCACTTTGTCTATACACTATACCAGTTACATTCAAAGTAATGATAATAACATATTTACCCAAACCACTCTATTTAAAATATGAGAGACATAAAACCATATTAATGAAAAGAAAATATGCAGTATTTTATTTACATTACAGTTACTATTACACATATACATTCACCTCCTATCCAGGATTTTGTTCAGGATACTGACAGTACAATCAACAATATGATAATAATAATAATAATAATAATAATAATAATAATGTATATTTAATAAAGCGCCCTTACTAGCAGGAGCCATTCAAAGGCGCTGTACAAATAATATGTAATATAATAATACCCAAATAATGTCTGTAAAAACCTTGTAATGATTTAAAAGATAATAATTATTTATCTGTGAAAGCGACCTTAAATAGGTGTGTTTTTAGAAGAGACTTAAATTTCCAAGAGTCGACGCATTTCTAACACGGTTGATAGCAAGAGAGTCAACAAATCCCGAACATTCCTTGAAGAAATCTGCTGCTTTCAGGCCATTTTTCTTAGTGGGGTGTAATCGGTAGATAATAGCTACACGAACACTTATCCCCCAGATATAAAAGTCAGTTGGTAATTTTCAAAAGACTTAGCCTGAAAACGCAAATGGGTTTCACACTTCAAAGAATCATGGAGAAGAATGCCGACTCCCCCACCTTTTTTGTGAATCCGAGCTGCATGAGGGAATGAATATCCAGCTGGAGTCACATCACCAACAATTTTCTGGTCTGAAACATTACCAGTCAGCCAAGTCTCTGTTATGACAAGAGCATCACGATCCATATCCTTAACAACATCAGATATTTCATCAGATTTATTACAGATCGACTGACAGTTAATAAGACCAATACTTACATTTTGTACAGCTGTGCCATTATATGGTGTTATTGGCACAGTGATAAAATTACTGGCATCAGACCCAATCTGCTTTGGATGTTTTCCACTACGTGGGCGCATCGCTAAACAAATGGTATTACCACCATAGGGTCGTAATGCAAGCAACTGATCTCTACTATAATTCATTATAATTATAGAAATAAAATAAGTGAAAAATAAAATAAAACATACACAAGCAAAAACCGAGTTCTTATGGGAAACACTGGAGCGGGCGATAATATAGGGCGTCAAATGAGCAGTTAAAAAGAAAATACAAGAAATACAAAATAACTAAATATAATCAATTTATATTAATATAAATTAAATCTATATTACATAATATGCAAAATATACCAGTTTCACTGGTGTAACTTATCTAATATGACAGTTATTTAATAGATAAATAAAGTTATCTTCGTCGCTCAGGACATTAAACACATAGTTAAAAGTGGATGTCTTTGTGAATTATTCATACCGAAGATCATCATACAATGTAGCTCTCATTAAAGCATGAAACTTACCCTCTACATCGTGAATGCAATGGAACCAATTTCTATTTTCTGCAAGCGCGTGGTTACCTTCAAATCGCCCGGGTTTGATACTAACAGGTGCCATCCCACAAATAAATCTAGCTAATCCTGATCGATTGTTCCTAGACATAATAATCGTAACATATGGATACAGACATGGGGTCAATTCAATTCTGGAATTGGACTTGATGGTCAAGTCCAATTCCATTTCCAGAATTGGAATTCATTATTTAAAAAAAATTGAATTGGAATTGAGAAATTTTGAATTGGAATTGAAGTTTCCTACAAAACAAAATCCCGAAATTAATTTACCATTTTTACAATGTTAACACTTGCATGTGGTGTTACCAATATACTGGAACCATTATGATCTAAAACTTTGATGATTACAAAGTATACTCTTATATGGGGATGCACCAAAGACTAGATCCACCACTTCATATAATCAAATACCTCTTTAGCTAAAAGTGTCTTGTGGTTAGGCTTGCGCTAATTTTACCACGTTAACACTTTCATGTGGTGTTATCAATATTCTGGAACCAAATTGATCAAGAACTTTGGTTCCTTTATATATATATATATATATATATATATATATATATATATATATATATATATATATATAATATTTTTTTTCAGATATGCACACTCACTGTGGCACCACACATGAGCATTTAACCAATTAAAATGGTCTGAATACCATGAGCTTTACCCACAATACTGTGACACCACCACATAGCATACCTGTATTCTATATAGAGATATTACTATTTAGGAATTTACCCCCATTCAATGTTTAGAAAGGGCAAAATAAACTTAAATCCACAAATTAATTTACCATTTAATTCTTCCATGATAATCCTACTTGGAATATAAACTACTCGGAGTATATATTCCAAGTAGGTACTCGGAGTACCTACTCACGGTAAAAACTATTAGGCAAAAAGAGTCGAACAAAAACCGAATTGGAATTGGAACTGAATTAGAATTGATAAATTTGAGGTGGAATTTGAATTGGAATTAACCAAGTGGAATTGAGTGGAATTTGAATTGGAGTTGACAAAATTGAATTGACCCCATGTATGTATGGATCAGTGGAAAATTCATGTTTAAAAAGTCTGTATGTCCGTAGTTTATTTCTACCATTTCCCGATGGTACATCATATTGATTAATTTTATCACGCACATTTATTTGTGACATCGCTAGTTCTAGTTCATTCGTGACATGCTTAATATTAAAAAGCGTATTTACTTAATTCACATATTGCATTTAAAAGGAGCATATATATTTTTAAATGATTCATCCTTTTACGTTTGCTATTATCGCCTTTCCTCGTAATCCTGTTCTCAGTCAAATTAGACCATCTACACCATTGCCTACAGACAGATAACCATTGTCATTGAAAAGGTGGCTTCCAACCCATGCCTCCATATACGGCAACATTGAGTGTATATCTACCGAATCCTAGAAAGTATTTACATGCACGTTTATCAACATTATTTATATAGTTATAATTCTTAAAACCACAAATTGCAGACCCATAAGTAATAATTGACATGGCTAGAGCATCGTATAATTTAGCAATGCACTCAAAGGGCATCCAGCCATTGACTGTTGATTTGGTAATTAATCGACCTAACGCTATATTAGCAAGATGGACAACAATATTTACCATTACATTGATATAAATCTTAAATAACATTTGCGACAATAACCATACCTGTTTCTGACCACAATTAACAACAAACTAGTTTATCATTAGACCATTGATCATCATAAAAGACTTTTTTCCGCAAGACGCTTCTCATAGCTGTCTTTGAGGAATTGTCCTTGGGCGCGTAATAACGGGACCATAGCTTCCAATGTAATAGGAGTTTTACTTGCCTTATTGATGGTGATGAGCTTCTGAACAGCTACCTCAAAAGGGTCAGAGTCCTGTGATTCAGACACGGAGGTTGAACTTCTAGTATCAGTAGCCATATTCCGATTTTAAATGTTGGTCAATAACAAATGACGTCAGCAGTCACACCTAACCGTATTTACGTTTTGGTAAAGGTAATCAATGGAGCGTGACCAAATGAACTTTCTGTCAAATAACCAACTTTTTCCTATGTAACCACAAAATAATCCTAGGAATACATCAAATATCCGTGCTATGATATATCATATCCATGAATATCCAATCATTTCATGAGTACATTTGCCGAGGAAGGTAGAAAAACGTAGTAAATTACTTCATCAAACTTTGTTTAGTGGCTGCCATATTGGATACGCATTCTGTAATTTGTTTCTACAAATATTTCAGTTAATCAGTTTATTACAAGTATTTCAACTTATTACAAGTATTAGACCAATTGATCTAAACATTGTTGCTGCATTCCATACAATACATAGATTTCTAGTGAAGAACGTATGCTCTCACGTCATTACGAAAGACTTCCCTCAGTATTAGGTACGTTTCTTTTTTTAATAAATTTTGTCTAGATTTGATTATCAATAAACATCATGTGATATCGTTATGCCAGAAATATATCACTTCTGGGAATTGTGTATTTAAAATATTTCAGATATAAATAGAACCAACATAAATATCCCGATTGAAAAAAGGGATTTTTATCCCTATTGGAGTTACTTTGAAAAAATGTAATCTTTTTTATTTATATCCTATAATGTTATATTTATACCTTACACATGGTAGGAGAAAAGAGAAACATTTAGAAACAATAAAACGGTGAGTGAGTGAGTGAGTGAGTGAGTGAGTCAGTCAGTCAGTCAGTCAGTCATTCAGTCAGTCAGTCAGTCAGTCAGTCAGTCAGTCAGTCAGGCAGGCAGGCAGGCAGGCAGTCAGTCAGTGATAACTTGGTTAGTTTAGCTCGTTGGTTGCACTTGCCACACATTTCCAAAGTCTAACTTCCTATAGGTAACCTGAATCTGACTCTAACATGTAGCTTTCCAGCACAGTACTATAAATACTCTGCTATACCAGCACCATTTTGCAACCAATGAGTTTAGATATACGAAAATATTAAATTGTAAGTTGATATGAACCGGTAATTATGGATATGTAACTGTGTTAATAGTGTATATAGTAAAACCTACTTTATTGACATAAGAACCGTACTAAAACGTTTAACCGAACTTTTTATATCCACATAAGTGTTAATTACATGAAATTGTTATAAACATGTAACTATATCCTACCTTTTTAGGCTAAAGTGCGAACAGTCAGCTAGATTCTCATAAAATACGTCCATTATATAAATGTGTCATAGTTTTTAATTAATATATAACACAAATCATTATCACCAATAATCATAAAGTTATTATCTGATATAATAACTTGGTGACAGAGGGGAATTAGAAAATGGAATGATAACAAAACAATAAAACGTAACATTCTTATTCTGGTCAACTTCCTCAAATGGCAATATCTACTTAATACGAAATATAAGAAATGATTTACTGGTAACATCATCTGAGTAACATCAACTGAGTTGGATGTTACTTTGTATGAATCAATAAAATGATTATGTACTTGTTAGAACGTTGAAAGATTTTTCATACAAAATTAATGTAATAAGAATTTAAAAACCACAATATATATATATATATATATATATATATATATATTAAATGAACTTCAATAGGACGTTTTTCAACATACATAATGCTCCTGCTTGTAACTGTTTTAGTTAATAGTTTAGTGATTATAATATATTTCTGTGTTTTATGTCGTTATTATTATTATTATTATTAAATAATTATTATTAAATAATAATATATCTATTTGAGGAAAAATTCCTGGAAAAGAAACCCAGCAGGATGACGATTATCATGGTCATCATAATCATTATCACCATTATTATGATAAAGACAAAGATTTCAATTATCACTTATTCAAAACTCTTTTTAAAAAATGATAAAATTCAGAAAGACCAATTGCTTTCATAAATAACATTTTCTATAATCTCTTATTTCCTTTTAGTCCATAACAAATTATTCTCCAAATAAACGCTTCTATGGTCTCAATTTTCGTAATTATCCCAAATTAATTTCAACTTCCTCTGAACGCCTTCTCTTCAATGTAAGTTATGTTTCACCTTTAAGAATAGCCTTATATTGTGGCTGACATTTCTATCATAACAAAAAAGCCTTGATAATGAAAACAGGTCAAATAGAGAAGGTGACATTTTATGAACATTAATAAAGGAACGGTCAACGGGTGATGAGAAAAAGATTCAGGAAGATGTCATCTAATTACCATTCTGGCATCAAATCTCATTATTTATTTATATTTTTGTTTTGGGATTCTGGGGGAGGGATTCGTTTTGTTACACCAGGAGTTATTGACGACAAAGTGAGTGAGTGAATGACCAATCGAGTCTGCGAGCTAGTGATGGAGTTGTTATGAGGGGGCTTTCCTGTTGCAGAGTGATAAACCTCCGGACTGTGGGTTCGAATCCATCTGATTCCTGTATTTGTGGGGTTTGTTTCCTGCGGTAGAGTCCGATCGGTCATAATTCCCAGGTGAGATCAATGCTGAGATTAAACAAATCATCTAAGATGTTTTACGGCCATTTTTGTGCACATGGTAGGCTAAATGAGCCGAGCGACCTCCAAAGGTAATGAGACGAAGTGAAAGAGGAAACAACCTTCAGATATGCCCACGCCGGGATTCGAACACGGCTGGTAGTGATCTGTGGTCCAGCACGCTACCGCTAAACCACTGAGGCGCCCCAAACAAATCATCTAAACCCAATACGTTATCATATATTCATAGATAGGTACACGACAGGGGTGGGTTCGACTACTCAAGTTATGGTGTCTTTATTTACTTAAATACTGAAATTACTATACTTCTACTTGATGCATACCAACTTATTGTCATGATACCGAACTATGACTTGTTGATGACTTTGAGGCATTGGAATATCACCATAAACCGCAAAGCGACACGGATGTCTCTCAGAAAAAAATAGGTTTATATCGTCGGGATCGGAATCCTGGAGAAAGGTAGATATGAAAACAAAACCACCACTACCAGGAATAAGGAGACGAAGAAACATAGTCAAAAAAATTAAGTGATTAAATTATATATTTTTATTATTCAGCTAATTCTGCTTTCCTCAACAAGACTGGGATTATTATATGTTTTGTATAATTTCAGAATTATCTACGTCACAATACTAACGTATAATAATACCATATAATGTCATTAATCATTATGTTTGTTAAAATAGGAAAGCAACATTAGCTGTAATTTCATGTCTTCTGAACTATTTTGAGATAAATTTGACTGTCTATTTTAAACTATAGTTCTGACAAGAAAACAAACATGGCATTAAACAATCATGTACTGTTATTTAAAGCATTTAATTTAATTAACATTTGTGATTGACTACAATTCTGTTCCAGAGGCCAACTGAATAAAATACACCAAATCAAATATTTCCTATGTTACACATCAAATATATAGCGCTACCAAATATATTACGGTCTACCCACGATATTCAGTGGGCCTTCTGATAAATCTATCATAATAAAATTATGACTATAACACAGTTACAATGTGTATTCTGGGGAGGGATGTTCTCATAAGTATCTTAAATTATTAAAACCGAAACAAACGATTGAAGTGGATGGGAGATGATTACTATCTCATTTTGTTACCTATTTCAATCAAATAACAAAGTTACTTAACAATGTCTGTTTTCCAGAAAGTGTATTAACGTTACTATTTGCTAATAATTTAAATATCATTATTATAGAACATTTATCAGTTGCCATACAAAGAATGCATTATCATTATTATAATGTTATTACCTGTCGGGTATTATCACATTCGGAAGATTCCATCTAATTAACAAAAACATTTAACAAACAAATGAATTAGCAACTCGATGTCACAGATAATGGAATTGTCAATCTTAACAAATCATCATTCTAATCACCCTAACAGCTAACATATGGAAGATTAGCGTTGGCGATATTTATATATGTTGATCTACCTCCCATACGTTAGCCTAACTACTTGTATAAAAATCCCATATGATATATTGGGTAGTCGACTAATGAGGTTTGTGTCCTATGATGTGTGTTTAGCTGTCTCTCTCTCTCTCTCTCTCTCTCTCTCTTTCTATATATTTATATACTTCAAAGGATTCGCTTCATGCAATGACAGTAGAGACATCTGATGTTGGTTTATCAAAAACGATTATAACAGAAGTTCCATATACCACTGTATATCATATTATCGAAGGTAAAAACCGGGAATAGGAGGGACTGGTGGTGGAAAGCCAACACACCTGACTTTTAAACTAAAGCAATAATAAACTAAAGCGATACAATCTAACTTGAAAAAAAACGGAACATAAGAAAACCAGAATATATTGTCTAAATTGGCGGCGCTCTGTTCTATTCATATAATTTGGCATCGTTTTGAGAAAATAAGAACTTTCTTAGGTACTTTCTTATCAGTGACGAACGATTCACTCACAAAGGAAGGCTTTCAGTATAATCTGCAATGAGAAATCCGGCAAAATATTAATACGTCTGTTGACCTTTTAATCATGAGTTGCTAAAATGGAAATTTACCTGTTCAGGTTCTGATCTTAATCATTACGTGCTGTTATTTTGTCTTTGATCATGACTTCATTACGCCAAATTATAATTATTAAAATCATATTATTAGTTGCCCGGATTAAAAGCCAACCCTATGTATTATGTATTGTTTCTTTTACTGATGAATATTTACATCCACATTTAGTCTCGATTTATTTATCAAGAAGCAGTATGTGACATCATTATGCCAGAAAGATATCATATATTGGATTAGCTATATTTAAGATAATTCGGATATAAATGGAACCATTTTAAGGAATTTTGAAGAAAAACTAATTAATTCCGACTCGGGTTCTTTTGAAGAAAAAAATGTAAACTGTTTTCAGGTCTTATTTGTGGCACATTAATATGCTAATAAATACTGAATATAAATATGTGACAAATTGTGAAGTTAATGATGTGACATATTGTGCTTAATTGCAGTCAGCTCAAATTAGAGATTGGATTTAATATAAAAAGATTATATAGGTAGATAGACAGATAGACAGGCAGATAGATAGACATATAGATAGATATATAGATAGATAGATAGATAGATAGATAGATAGATAGATAGATAAACAGATAGATAGATAGATAGATAATTTATTTAAGTCGGATGGATGGGTGTATAGATAAACCAGTTATATAGATAATAGATAGATAGATAGATGTGGATAGATAGTAAAGAAAATCACAATAATCAACAGCATACAGACATTACAAAATAGATGTAGACATTATTAATAAAGTGTACGACCCAGCTAATACATTCTGATAGATAGATAGATAGATAGATAGATAGATAGATAGATAGATAGATAGATAGATAGATATATATATATATATATATATATATATATATATAGATAGATAGATAGATAGATAGATAGATAGATAGATAGATAGATAGATAGATAGATAGATAGATAGATAGATAGATAATTTATTTAAGTCTCATTTTGTGTATAGACTAAACCAGTTATATTCACTAACATTTGTAGTTTTGTCTCTATCTCAGTAAGTATCACAATATTAACAGCATAAAACATTACAGATATTGTATCATTATTAATAAGTGTACCGACCCCAGCTCAATACAGCTTCTGTTATTATGAAACTCATTTTGTTTATCATGTAATAGACTGTTAGTTTCCACCTAGGAAGTAATTATATTATTCAAAATAGTGCAATACAATATATATTTGTGTGTGTGTGTGTGTGTGTGTGTGTGTGTGTGTGTGTGTGTGTGTGTGTGTGTGTGTGTGTGTGTGTGTTTTAGCTTTAAGCACAAAAGAAATAAACTCTGGATTTCTTCAGGACTATCAGATGGTTCTTGCTGAGACATGTGTAATGTCTCACCAGTCCCTAAGCCGCCAAGCAAAAACAAAAACCTCACCGTGGAGTGGGGAAACACCCAAGTCAGATCACGGCAGTAGTGAAATGTTTAGATTAATTATCTAAGCAGCTCTATTTATAGCTATTTTTAATTGTTGTTTCTCAGCAATATATAAACCATTACCCATTTACTTCTTAATATTTTACCGGCACGTATAAATATATTAAAACTGTTTATCTTAATTACTATTAAAAGACTGACATCTGCGCTGAAGTAGTGTAATACGCATAGTTGTACTGTTTGAACTATGCTATCATTTTCAAACCTGACCTAATTTATGCTATTCTAACTATTGTAGTTCTTAAATGTTATTTATGACAAGCAGATTAGAGCTAATCTTGAATAGTACAAACTGGACATAACTGGACTTATAGTTAAGAATCATCCTAGGATCAGCTGTTGAAGACTTTGGTATTGGGGTTATTGTGCCTCGTCGCAAACAATTGGGCACAACACTGTAGCGAGCATTATACACTACACACTGGTGAGTATTTACACTGGGATGTTATTGAGCCCTAGATCCTTACCTCTCTTGACCATTTGGAGCGCTGCCATCATGTCCTGCCTTTGTGATCGAGTAATTTAATGACTCATTATTTCAGAGTGGCGCCTATGCCGGTCGTCGAAGTAGGCCATCAACTGATTGTCTTATAATGTGACACATCCTTATGATAGAAACACTGACAAAACATTGAGGAACAGCAGAAAATAGCTCATTATTAGATATGTACGAATGTCTCGGATTAAATAAGTGATTGAGTGACTCAGTGGGTCAGTGAGTGAGTCATTCAGTCAGATAGTCAATCAGTCAGTCAGTGATTCCATGAGTCAGTCAGTGATTCAGTGAGTCAGTCAGTCAGTCAATCAGCGAGTAAGTGAGTCAGTTAGTCAGTCAGTTAGTCAGTCAGTCAGTCAGTGATTTATCTAACCTCGACGCTGGTCGCACCTGGCGCACATAGCCAAGGCATGACTTCCTAGGGAAATAGCTTACAAACACAGGTAATCTTAACATTGATAAAATTAGACCAAAACAATGACATTTAACATTCTTCTTTGGTCACCATCCTCAAAGTGCAATATCTACTTAATACGACATCAGAAATGATTTACTAGTAACATCAACCAAGTGAGATATCACGTCGTATGAATTAATAACACGATAATGTACTTGTTAGAACGTTAAAGGAAGTCGCCTGGATTTTAATACAACGCCAACTTAATATGAATAACAAAAACTACATATTATATATATATATATATATATATATATATATATACATCGTATCATATCCAGGTTTCTTAAGTATGGAAGTGAATGGACGTTTAGTCGAACCAGCAAACCATTTCTAGTTAAGCAACTATTTCGTTATATTCTAGTTATTTATAACCAACGTTTACTGTAATTATTATCGCCACTGTCATCACCATCAACACATAAACAACAATAACATTAGTATACGATGTTATACTTTCTGCTTTGAACACATTCTATTTACGACAAATTTCCTTTTTTCCTCTTTAACAATAGCCATATATTGTGGCTGACATTTCTGTTTTAACACAACAAAAACTTGGATAATGAAAACCGGTAAAATAGAGGTGACAGTTTGTAAACATTAATAAAGGATCAGTCAGCGACTGATGAAGACAAAACGAGATTCAAGAAGATCTCATCTAGTTACCGTTGTGATGCCAAATCTCTTCTTTCTGCTAGGTCAGATGTAACTGACGATAAAGTGAGTGAGTGAGTGAGTGAGTGAGTGAGTGAGTGAGTGAGTGAGTGAGTGAGTGATTACAACACTGCACTATAAACCTCCAGCTTGTGGGTTCTAATCCAACTCCTACCTGTGTTTTGGGGGATTTGATTCCCGCAGCAGGGTCAACCTCGGTCGTACTTCCCAGATGTGATCCATGACGTCGGGATAGGAATTCTGCCGCAAGGTAGTTGTAATTAAAGCCATCACGACCAGGGATAAGGAGGTGGAGAATGATACTGAATCAAATTAAGAGATCGAATTAAATGTATATATTTTCATTATTTAGCCAATTTTGCAATTCTCCACTCGATGTGGGATTATAATAGGTTTTGTATGATTTCAGAATTATCTAAGTCACATTACTAACGTATAATAATGCCTTATCCCGTCAATAATCAAAATGTTTGGTAAGACAGGAAAACAACTGTTAACAGAAAACATCCAAGATAGATAGGATCTAATGCAAGTAATTGTATCACGATGTCAATACCACCATCCTATGGCACAGCTGTACATGTAGAAAATGTACGTATCTGTATAATGCATTGTCAATAAATATTTAATCAATCTGATGAAATATTTTACGTTATTAAGATATGGATCTTGATGTTCTTGTCATTACGAAGAATTGGCTGACTGATAATGTTTCAGACAATAAAGTATCATTACTGTGATTCGAGTTAGATATTCATTCTATTTTTTTTTATCTCGGATTTACAACAAAAGGTAGGAGAGTCGGCATTCTCCTTCGTGGTTCTATGAAGTACTAAACTCATTTGCATATCCAAGCTAAGTTACCAACTGACCTTTGTATCTCAGAGGATATGTGTTCGTGTATCTATTATAACCGATTAAAACTAACAAGTAAACACTGTCTGAAAGGTACAGATTTATTTAAGGAATTTTCGGAATTTGTTCGCTCATTCACTAATAACAGTTCAATATACATTGAGATTGCGAGAAGAATGCAGACACCAAACAACTGGTTATCATTCTAAGATCAGCAAATCTCAGACATCATTTGCAAGAAAGAATACACAGACATGGTCACATCTCCCGTGAGGGTGATAATTTGATAAAGTATGCATATGTGTATTCCATGCTGTCTGACCATTTCTTATTACCAGTGATGTATTTTTATACAAATAAAATCTGTTTAGGCTAAACTTAATTCATACAAAAAATACAAGTCGATTGACACGGATTCCTTTCTTCGTTTCTTCGCTGGTATAATAGCTTCACACCATTGACCTAAAAGAAAACTAGACCGAGCAGTCAATAATGTTTGGATGGGCCGCCATGACCAAACAACGCTGACTTCCGGTAGTGGCAAAAAGCAACATTGAAGCGGCAGCGCTTCGAATTTTTACCCTATAAATACAGACATTTATTGTGATGTGTGCATTATAATTTTGTGTGTGCAGACAAGCTGTATTATTCTTGTCCCATTATATGCCATGAAATATATAAATGTCGTTTTATGTATTCAAGCACCACTGACTGCTCGGTCTAGTTTTCTTTTAGGTCAATGGTTGGGATCAAACGCCAGAGACAGAAAGGGGTTGTCGAATTGGCTAAATATAATAATAGTTAAGCTTAATTTCTCGCCAAAAAAAAACAGCGCTTTAACAGTTATTTTAAATGTGTTCCTTTTACTTACCGATGAAAAGATATTCCTTTTGTATTACTTTTACTCGCACGACTTATGCAACCAACTACACAACAATAATTCACCATGTTTATAAACCCTATTTTGCAGTGTGCGTTCCTTTTTTTCACAACCGGAAGTTGGGACATGTTTGCCATCCAATCAGCGGCCGTGTTCGGTCTAGTTTTCTTTCAGGTTAATGACGTTCACACTTAATTGAGAAGACGCCATTAAATGTATCGTTTTGATATACGAGATGATTGGTGGTAGCAGCAGAGATAATTTATATTTAAGATCATTTTAGTTATATATATATATATATATATATATATATATATATATATATATATATATATATATATATATATATATATATATATATATATATATATATATATATATATATATATATATAATGGCAGAAATTACAACCATCAAATGTTTCGTTTCATGCAAAGACAGTGGTGACATCTGATGTTGTATCAAAAACGATTATAACGGAAGTTCTATATACCACCGAATATCATATTACTAAAGGTAAAAGAAAGGGCCAGTGGCAGCAGGCCAATAGAGCTCACCTGGCTGTTATACTCTTATTGGCTATGTATTCCTTATCATAATCTAATCAGCATAAACTGAATACGATACAGACTAACTTGAGAAAACCGGAATATGTGAAAACTGTAGTATAAAAAACCGGTAGAGCTCTTTTCCATTCATTTAAAACAGCAGTTGTTTTGAGAGAACTTTTCTTATCACTGGCTGAGCTACTCACAAAGGCAGGTTTTTAGTACAATCTGCACTGAGAATACCGGCAGAACCTTAATGAGCTTTTTGGCCTTTTAGTCATGAGTTGCTAAAGTGGAAATTCATCTTACCACGGAGATTCGAACACGCGTGATAGTGATCTGTGGTCCAACACGCTACCGCTAGACCACGGAGGCGCCCTCTCATAATGGATATTGGTTTTTTATAGAGTAGAAAACATTATTTATGTCATGTAATGTGATAATAGCACCATACACATGGCATAAAGAAGAAAAAACATACAGAAATAGTAAAAACAGTTGGAAAATTTGGTTATTACTGGATAAATACGGATGTTTGGAAGTGAGTGAGTGAGTGAGTGAGTGAGTGAGTGAGTGAGTGAGTGAGTGAGTGAGTGAGTGAGTGAGTGAGTGAGTGAGTGAGTATGAGTGAGTGAGTGAGTGAGTGAGTGAGTGAGTGAGTGAGTGAGTGAGTGAGTGAGTGAGTGAGTGAGTGAGTGAGTGAGTGAGTGAGTGAGTGAGTGAGTGAGTGAGTGAGTGAGTGAGTGAGTGAGTGAGTGAGTGAGTGAGTGAGTGAGGAGTGAGTGAGTGAGTGAGTGAGTGAGTGAGTGAGTGAGTGAGTGAGTGAGTGAGTGAGTGAGTGAGTGAGTGAGTGAGTGGGAGTGAGTGAGTGAGTGGAGTGAGTGAGTGAGTGAGTGAGTGAGTGAGTGAGTGAGTGAGTGAGTGAGTGAGTGAGTGAGTGAGTGAGTGAGTGAGTGAGTGAGTGAGTGAGTGAGTGAGTGAGTGAGTGAGTGAGTGAGTGAGTGAGTGAGTGAGTGAGTGAGTGAGTGAGTGAGTGAGTGAGTGAGTGAGTGAGTGAGTGAGTGAGAAAGTGATTGAGTCGGTGGGTGAGTGAATCAATCAGTCAGTCAGTCTGAATTCCTGTGGAAACAGCATATCAATATATATAACTTGATTTGATTCAAACTCTGATTTGGAGGTTTCCAACGAAGTACCATAACCACTCTACCATACCAGCACCATGTTGTATCCAATAAGCTTAGATGTTATACTACAGTTATGCTACAGTTTTTGAAAATTATCAAAAATAATAATATCAATGCTACATTGCTTATAAAAATAACACAAAACCTATATTCAATTGGCACTTGTCTACGGCTACTTTACGGTGATTCTGCAAAGCTCATATATGTAAATAACATAATATCAAATGAAATGTTGTTGAATTTGCGATCATAATAACATTTGTTGGTAGTGTACTCAAACATGTCACTATATATTGCCATGTCTACAACATATAATTTTTTAAGCCTTAACCAAGAGTAGTTTCATATATGGTATTCAGGGGTGACTGAGCTACCATTATTTTCTAATTGAGTAGAAGTAAAAGTAAACCTCTTCAAAACTACTTGACTAGAAGTAAAAGTGAACTTTATTGTAATCCAAAATATGAGGATCAAATATACAGTGCACAAGAGTGAACAAAAGTGACTACGTCCACAGACATGTGCTCCAATCTTAAGTTCATTGCGTGCAGAACAAGCAGATGTGTTGCCACCTTCAAAGTTGGTGTCGCCAATGAGATTAATATTTTTATTACGAAGAATCTTAGAAAACAGTTTGCATTAGGTGAAATATTGTATAACAAAGTGAGCATTGAAACGTAGGTTGGCAAAATTATGACAAGTCTTGAACATCAGTTGAAACATATATACTAAATGTTTGATTGATACAAAACTCCTTTCAATACCACACAATATTAAAATATATTTGTTTACATAGATTCCTCAAAGATACACAATTGGGTGACAACTTGTAATAATAATAATAATAATAATAATAATAATAATAATAATGTATATTTAATAAAGCGCCCTTACTAGCAGGAGTCATTCAAACGCGATGTATAATCAATATGTAATATAATAATACCCCAAATAATATGTCTGTAAAAACCCTGTAAGTGATTTTAAAAGATAATAACAGATTTAAAATTTTCGAGAGATGATGCATTTCTAATATCTGCCTGCAACCTAGTCCACAAAGTGGGAGGCTGCAACACTAAATGCACAATCACCGTATGACTTGAGCCGAGACACTGGCACCTGCAATAGTAGGATGATCTGAGTTTCCGGGATGACTTTCTAATAGACACCAGTTCACACAGGTATTCTGGCGCCATGTTATAATCAGATATACCATATAACAAGGAGTTACAATAATCTATATGAGATGCAGCAAAGGAAGGGACTGCGGTTACAAGTTATACCCATCGGTAATACTGGTGTCTTTAGGAATTTAACACAATGTGATGAATGCCAAATATATAATTCTAAATTCTTCAAGGAAGAGGAGAAATTTAACTCATTGTCATGATCCAGTGATATATACACAGCTATGTGTCATCAGCATACAAGTGATATTTAACCCCATATCACTGTGCAATGATCCCAAGAGGACGGGTATACATTGTGAAAACCAGAGGACCAAGAACCGAACCCTAGAGAAAAGTACATTATGGTCAACTGTATCAAATGCAGCAGACAGGTCCAAAAGTACAAGTATTACTGGCTTACCTTGATCAATTGACATCATAATATAATTTTTCACTCGAACCAAGGCTGTTCTAGTGCTATGACCACTTTTATAGGTAGACTGTAATGATTCATTAAGGTTAGTGTTTATTAAATATTTGTTTAGATGGAAAGCAACTGCCCTTTCTATAACTTTAGATAAAAATGTAAGATTTAAAAAAAAAGTTCTGTAATTGTTTAGAATATTACAGTCCAAAGTCTGTTTTTTTATTAATGGTTTTACAAGGGTAGCTTTCATGGATCTTGAAAAAACACCCAGAGGTAATGCTGTATTAACTATATTTATTATTGGGCTTATCAGAATGTCCAGACAATCTTTCACAAGCCATGTAGGCATAGGGTCAACTGCACAGAAAGCATTAGATGACCTTTTCATCAACTGTCTGCTATCAGTCTCTGTAAAGGATCAAATGTATCCATCATGGATTCTAAAATTATAAAATTGTTTCTGTAAAGATACATTAATGTCAACAAGGAAATTATCAGACAGCATGGAAGACACAGACACACCTTTAATCAAATTGTCATCATCACGGGAGATGACATGATCTAAGATGTGACCATGTATGTGTGTTCTTTCTTGGACATGCTGCCTGACATTGACAGATCTAAGAATGTCAGCCAGTTGTTTGGTATCTGCATTCCTCTGGCAATCACAATATATATTGAAATCACCTAAGATCAACAGATGACCATTTTTCTTAGTGGGGTGTAATCGGTAGATAATAGCTACACGAACACTTATCCCCCAGATACAAAGGTTAGTTGATAATTTTCAAAAGACTTAGCCTGAAAGCGCAAATGGGTCTCACACTTCAAAGAATCATGGAGAAGAATGCCAACTCCCCCACATTCCTTGTTAATCCGAGCTGCATGATGAAATGAATATCCAGCCAAACATATTCTGGTCTGAAACCTTATCAGTCAGCCCAGTCTCTGTAATGACAAGAGCATCAAGATCCATATCCTTACCAACATCAGATATAATGATAATCTGCAACAGGTGTCTCAGTTGTCTCTTAAATCATGGGCTATATGTTATGATTAAATAAGTAACGAAAATATCGCGAAGTAAATGAAAGTAACGAAGTAAGATAGGGTAACGCTACTTTTTGCTTCCTTACTTCCAATTACTTGGAAAAAACATTTTGGAAGTTAAGTAGTTTTACTTCCTTACATGACACCCCTGATGTTAATGGGGTTTTTAAAAAGTGTAATTTCAAAATGGCCTAAATTCTCTTGACCAGAGTTTAATGGGCAATAAATCTTGGACTTGATCCGATTATTCCAGAAACACGCACACGTGTTAGATGAGCTGCATAGGAAGATGGAGAAAATAAAACATGTTATATATGGTGAACAATTATCCAGCATCTCTACCAATCTAAAGAATGCATGCTTTTATTATCGTTTAACGCTTAGGCAACAGATGAAAGTATATGCCTTGTGTTTTTCGTGAATCACTTAAACATTGTGGAACACAACAGCGTTTCTTTGTGCCACCCGATGAAGCCATATCCACTGACATTATACGATACATGCATGGGTGTGTTCTGGATTACTGGTCATGTATAAGATGGCCGTTACCAGAAACGCTATATTTGGAATTCCTCATGAAGCCCCCACAGCCTTATTCTGGATCGGGATAGCTCAGCATGCATAAATATTGAGAGGATTATTGTGGGCTTGATAGATAAGTTTATAGGGAAATAATATAATTTTTCGTAATATATATGTTACAGTAAGATTGTGTAACCAGTGATTTCATTATATAGTGATTTCACGAATTTCCTAGGGATTTCGTGAAATCACATCTTACTGTAACACTTATAAACATATGTAGGAATAAGAGTCTTCCCCGCCATGTTAGCAGTGAGCAGACAGTGTTGGCATCAAATTTAGACAAATATCCTTGACCTACAAAATATGTCTGCCCCAGTAATTGTAATTCCCCGATTACTCTATCTACCTCTGTACGTCCATATGTGTTTATGGATGTAGGTGTATAACAGTATTCTAAAATATTGGTCGAGTTGCTTGATCTGGATAATTCAAGATTTATTTCATCTTCTTTTTGTTGTAATTCCAGACATAAAGTATCATATTAGTCATTGATATGCTTCATAAGACAATCTCGATGACGAGTCATCTCTGTCATGGTTCGTTTCATGTTATGAATTACTTTTGTTTGGAGACTTACAAAGTTTTCCAACGTTTTGTCTGTTGATCGTAGGCAAGATAATAAAATGTTGTTTAAGTTAACTTGTGTTTTTTTGTTATCATAAGTCAAGTCATAGACTCTGTGTTCCGAGTGTTTGGTTATATGACACCGATAACATAAGGCCTTAGTACAAGTCATCCATAAGCTTTACTAAATGATGATCTTGTTCATTGCAAAATAAATAATCTATTGCAGACGATGTCAATGGAATATTAATATGATCTGAATCATGGGCATCATGCTTCACGTGACAATCCTGACAATGACCATAACCACAACCAAAACAGTAAAATGAAACATTAGCTTTGTGTGATTCAGATCTACATAACGTACATAATTTATGTCTTTCTTCGAGTTATTTTCTAACTTTCTGAACCTTTGACAGACATGGAAATAAAGGTAGACTGTACAAACGGGACAAGGTATTGTACCTGGATTTTGAGGATCTTTAGCTTTTGCGTCATCTAACAGATTTTGCTGCAAACAATCTTCACAGAAAACGTGTCCACAACTTAGCATTCTTGATCTTCGCCGTTCTAATAGTTTAAAACATATTTTTATAATTTGTGATGTCAGAGAAGAGTTCCTCATAAATGCCTCCTGTAGGGCCATATTCCTGAAACTGAAACAAGATATTTTATTTATTCTTACTTCAAATGATCAAAAATCATCTAAGTATGAAGCACAGTTAACGTAAGCATCCTGTGCTACAAAATACTACTCAACAACTAATATATAAAAATACAAGTTTACTTGTTTTAAATGATTTTCTTTTAAATATTAGCTCAGGGTTGTAGGAATATAGTTATTTTACTAGTTATCTGTAAAATTAAAATATAAACTAAGCAAGATATCTTTATAACAATAATAAATTCTGTATTTTTGCATAGTATTCTATCAATTCTTTTACAAACAGCAAACAATTAATGATAAAAAATCTAAATGTTACCAATTGCCTATAATAACACACACATATGAAAATATTTGTCAATATTAGCCATTCTGACTACAGAGAGGGTAAATACTGGCCTATTGACACTCAGAACGTGCTGCCATTACAATAACAACATTAATATAGAAGCTACTTTTATGTAAGGGTATACCTGAACTGTCACCTCTTAATAATGTGTATGATAGCACACAACTTTGGCTGTATGGCAGATGACAGACAATATCATTATGGCAGTTGTTTATTGATATAGGTAATGAAAACTGTAATATAGTATGCTAAATGTTACCGTGTAATCGATTAAGACTCATTAAAACTTTGAAACTGGCAATTATAATAAGAAACATATAATGATCGGTTTTTTTAACATTAAGTTCTGAACGTGACCAGAAGAATGTTATATGACATTGAAATATTTCCAACAATATGGCAGTGTCAAACAGTTTATCTTACTTCTATGCCAATAACTGTCTAACATATAATATGGTTTACTTTACCCCGATTTTGTGTGTCAACTATACGTCAGTTTGATCTCTGCTTTAATAGCGTTTTCGGTAGTTCCTTTTTCTTTCACTAGACTGTACCACGCTCGATCGTAAACAGACACATATGAATTGTTATGCGCTATTTCTAACCTGGAAAACTCTTTCCTTGTCTAGCCATATAATTAAAATGAAAGTTGGTATAAAAGTGTGACATGTATCATACTAATCATAATAATTGTAATATCTCAGTAGACAGAGGGCGGCAATAAAGTTCATATGAGCAGTGCAGGACGCCATCACCTCTCAAGGGGTCAGAACCCCAGAAACATCACTAGTAGGGATCCTCCGTTTTTAAATTCAATGTAGTAGTACTGCGAATTGTCATTCGCATTTCAGTGACACACCTTGAAATATATATTCCATAAAATCTACCGTAGTTAAATCCTCTATGGAATACTCTGTATGTGTGTGTATATGTTTTAGAGAGAGAGAGAGAATCGCCGGACGCGCACGCGCGCGTGTGTGTCTGCGAAGCTCTCGGTGTGTGGGGGGGGGGAGATGCGTATGTCACGTGACTGTCAAATTTAGAATAGTCCATATTTTGAGTGACAAAAGTTGTTAAAATTATATTGCAAAGATGACACGTTTATCAGTAAGATGACACTTGATAGATATTACACAAATATACCAAAATATACCAAAATCTATACAAGTTACACCATGACGCCGTTATTAACTTTATAGTTAATGGATCTTAGAGGACATACTTTAATAACAGACGACATTTTATTTGTTATAAATATTATATATATATATATATATATATATATATATATATATATATATATATATACAAGCTGAAAGGAACATACAGAAATGGATAGAGAGATGGGCAGGGATTAACCTTTAGACAATTACTCGATCAGTCATATTGTTGGAGCTCAAGGACATTTGTCTAAGTTAGGTGTCGACTCGTCCTTTTATTACAATACAATGAGAGTTTTGTTATAATTTTAGATATGAATTATGATTGTATTGATGAAAACATCACAATAAATTATTGATTAACGCTGAACACTAATAATGACTGTTGCATATTTATGTCATATAAATGAAGTGTTAGCGTTTCGATATAATGGTAGATATTAAATTTTTTAAACATAACTCTAAATATTAACTTTAATTGTATAATGTTTATTAAAATACTTTCGTCACTTTCTGGTCATTTCATTTTTCGACAACTGTTTACAACTGTTTATTATAAGAGTGTTTTATTGTGCTGGGCTAGAACCCTTCGGGTTGTCATTTTATGTGACTGTATGTTCAAATACATGCCTCGGTAGTGTCTGCTTGTGTCACCAGGAGGTGTCGATAATAACGTTATTTAATGTTTAAAAATAGATTATGGTATTTGACTAGAAAGGTATGTTTATAATTTTGTTTACTATTCAAATACAATATATATGATATAATATACTAAATAAAATGTTTTCCTACAATCATTTCATAATTAAACGTATATGGATTTTGTATTGTTCCATAGTAAAAGATATAATTATGTCTATTGACTATCCCACATCTTTTTGTTTTTAATGTTATGTTAAGGGGGATGCATCATATAAGCAATGCTTCAAGCATCCTCCTTTTCAAAATTCTAAATGTGTTTGCTTTCATTAAAATTATTATATTATGAATGTTGAAATAAACGAATTGAATTGTTATTTATGACAAGCAGATTAGAGCTAATCTTGAATACCATAGTACAAACTGGACATAACTGGACCTAGGAAAGATAATTCTATTCCCACATAAAACCAAGGTGAATTTTATATCCAACTAAAGTTGTTATATAAAACACACCAACCGCGCGAACTGTGTCCAATGCCACATCTCGA
This sequence comes from Paralvinella palmiformis, assembly GCA_025642065.1. Taxonomy (NCBI): domain Eukaryota; kingdom Metazoa; phylum Annelida; class Polychaeta; order Terebellida; family Alvinellidae; genus Paralvinella; species Paralvinella palmiformis. The sequence continues at coordinate 612,262 of JAODUP010000111.1, read as the reverse complement.
GATGCGATGCAATGTTTCTATTCCTGAGTCAGGAGTACTTATAATGCTTTAAGAGTGTACTGTGTCTGCAACAGTCATTTAAATGCTGGATAACCAGGCCAAACACTTAAACGGCGTGCCTCCAAAGACGCAAATAATACATGGAATATACAGCTCTAGATCAACCTTTTTTGAATGCGAGGACTGGGAAATATAGTCTCCACGCATAGAAAACGGAACTTTCTCAACCGCAGCATAATATGCCTTGTGATATTTTCTGGAGGGTCAAATACCTCATAAACATACAATTCCAATAAATACTATGACCTACTCATCACTAACCCTTTATGATATCAAATATTACAAAATTGGTAAAAAGAAAGTACAAATCTCAATCTCTGGCACGGGCAATATGTGTTTGAACTGTGTATAATAAGGCACAGGCACAGATAATCTCGAACCGTGAATTCAAACTCTGGAACCAGAGTGGCGACCTTTCATGCTGAGACATATGTAATGTCTCACCAGTCTCTAAGCTGCCAAGCAACAATAAAAAGCGAATCACCTACAGCCGTGGAGTTTAGGAGTAGAACACCCAAGTCAGATCACGGCGATTGTAAGAATATTTAGGTTAACTATCTAAGCAGCCCTATTTATAGCTATTTTTAAATTCCTCTATCTTTCTTCAAACCAATACTATATAAACTATATAACCCAATTATGACTGTCTTCAAACGACAGTTTTTACAACGGGCAGGCGTCATTATACCGAGGAACCTTGTAGATAATCCTGCATTATTAAGGACAACAGAAACGTCAAGAAGATCAGTAATTCCATTGTACAGTAATGATATACAGGCTGCAAAGAGACACAGAAGATATTCTAAGTGGCTGTGGATCAGGACAGGTGTGTGTCCTAATTAGGAATTGTTCTGTAAAATTCAAGTTAAAAATGCCCACCACTCCGCCAAATCAGAATATTGCAATACATAATTAAAACGTGCAAAGGAAATCAAAGAACTATTTTCAGTGTCTCCCAATTATTATTAAATCAGACACAATGATATTCCCGATCATTATAATGATTTCGTTTTGTCAAAAGATAATAAATATACATAACGGGTTCCCTTCCAGTAACTTATGACGGAGTATCCAATTATTATCAAGATTATTCCCGACGATTTTTTTATATAAAACAAAACAAACATTCAAACATTTCCTAACACACAAAACTAATGAAGGTACATCGATAACAGCTAGAGCTGTTTGAGTGGTACTGGTATCAACAGTCTGTACATTTTTGCAGGAATCAAAATGCTGTTTCATTCTAGCGACAAGTCCCTGCATTACTTTGCCACATTTCTTGCACGTAGCCCGACACCCTGCTTTCCCCAGAACTTTAATTTTATCAAAGTATAACCACACACAATCCTGTTTTCTGCCAGACACTATGAAGTTGGCAAGTATGAATATATACTGATAAAATACCAGCTATAAATTACAAAATAAAGTAGTCTAAATATTTCGCAAAATTGTCACACAGTTTACAGCATCAAGAAAGGTATTGTATTCAGCATAAGATAACTATCAACAGTGAACCTGTGTGAATGCTCACCTTATATAGCCATCCTGGCTAAACGACAAGTGCCTAACATTAACTCAATAATCCCCTTAATGTATAGAAAAGATGTGACTTCACGTGTCAGATCATCCCCAAATTCATCTAATTTACTACATGGAAGTAGAGTGGCTACTGTATGTGGCTTCACCTGTCAGTCTATTGTGTGGTTATAGAAGTAAAGGCTCATCTCCAGTTGGATGGGTAATTATCCAAATTAGTGCGGGAGATGTGTCACATTCCAATTGGATATACTGTGGTTATGAAGGTCCACTATACAGTGTACATGCTATATGTCTTTATAGCATGGATCTGTATTGTCATTGGATTCCCTGGCTGTTCAAGTGTGAAATCTGCCAATTCCTAATTATTATTTAACAACTGACCATGACTAGGATAGGATTAAATTGGTAAAAACGAATTTAAAATATATCAAAGTCACAACCGGTCATTATTGTGTATTAAATCACAGCCAAATTGTGAAAAAAACCAACGATCTTTTAATTTCTTTAGAGTTATTTAAATGATGGTGTAAATAACTGATTTAAATCACTTGATTTAAATCAGACAACCCTGATTATTATAAGAGTCCTGGTTGAACATAATGGATACATTCGAGCCTATTACAAAGACTGATATCAGACAGTTGATGAAAAGGTCATCAAATGTGTTATGCAGTCGACCCAATACCTACATAGCTTTTGAAAAATTGTCAACATGTTCTAATAAGCCCAGCTATAGCTGTTTTATTGCTTATTGTACCATGGCATTATTAGACAAGCAGAGATCATTCCTAGTGTCATCTCAAACTCATTTACTCAAACGAATCTCTCTCTCTCTCTCTCTCTCTCTCTCTAAGTGAGTGGGGGATTAAATTATGTGTTTGAGAGTCCGTATTTCCGTGCGTTCAACGTAATAATCTGTGGGGTTTCATTCATTCAATTTCCCTCGTTCAATCACTGAGAATGATATCAATAGAATAACTTGTTTATTATATAACTACCGACAATGAACAGGGACATCACTAGATAACAACTAAAGAACACATAAAACTAAATAGATACAATGGAAAAATTATAGGCTGTATGTCTTTAAAACACTCATAAATCAGGGTCGTCGTATAATATCGCTCCTCGGCTTATGGTCAAATTCGTTAAATTCCAAACATGGCTACCGGACTATTTTCAGAGAAATTTGACTGTCTACTTTGAACGATTGTTCTGACAAGAAAACAAACATGGCGTTACACAAGCATGTTTTATTAGAAAACTATATATATTAATTCACAGTTGCGATTCATTATTCCTCTCTTCCAGAAGCTAACTGAATAAAATAAACCAAATCAAATAGTTCCTATATTACGCTTCAAATATGTAGCTCGAACCGCGTCACAACACATTTTGGCCACCAGGAAGAGTTCCAAATCTAATTTTACCATTCTACCCAGGATATTTAGTGGGCCTTCTGATATAGTTATCGTATAAACATGACTCCTATGCACTTCCAATGTGTATTCTGGGGGGAGGGTTGTTCTCATGAATACCTTGAATTATACAAACCGGAAAAAGGATGGAATTTATGGGAAATGTTTACCATCTCATTGTATTATCTATTTCAACATACTAGTATTATATACTACCTGTTGATAATTTGAAATATTATTATAATAATCTTACTATCCGTCAGCAGCCAAATAACTTATTATTATAATTTTAATCATCTTACCATCTGTAGGATATTATCACTTTCCGAAGATTCGATGTAACTATCAATACAAATTAACAAACAAACTAATTACCAACTTGATGTCACAGATAATAGAGTCATCTGTCATAAAAACATCATCATTCTTGTCACCCAAACAGCCAAGACACCGAATATTAGCGTTGGTGATATTGACGAGATGAAATTCTACACTAACATTGAATCTGACTTATCTCTATCGTTTGATGTCTGTTGACCTCTTTGCACTTCCAGAAACCTGTAATTAACCCTCCATAATATTTTAGTGATACACTAAGAAAGGGGACATCAAAACATGTATTACATTCACACTTAATTTAAAAGGACGCCATTAAAAGTATTGTTTTGATTTAATCGATGATGGGTGGTAGCAAGAGAGCATATATATATTTAAGTTAATCTAAGATAACTATATATATATATATATATAATATTACCGAAGGAACAAGAAGGGGCCGGTGGCAGAAGGCCAACATATGTCATCTGACTGCTACTGTATTATTGAATACAAATTCCTTATCCTTATCTAAGCATAATAAACTAAAAGTGATACAGTTTAACTTGAAAAAAAACAGAACATGTGAAAACCGGAATATATTGTCCAAACCGGCAGCACTCTGGTCTATTCATTTAATATTGACGTCGTTTGGAGAAAATAAAAACTTATATTTTCTTATCACTGACTGACATTTCCCTCACAAAGGAAGGCTTTTAGTATAATCTGCAATGAGAACTTCTGAAAAACATTAATAATCCTGTTGACCTTTTAGTCATGAGCTGCTAAAATGGAAATTTACCTGTTCAGGTTCTGATCTTAATCATTACTGGCTGTTATATTGTCTTTGATCATGACTTCATTATGCCAAATTATAATAATTAAAATGATATTACTGGCTGCTCGGAATAAAAGACAACCCTCTCTGTGTATTAGAATATTTTTATTTTTCTGTTTAATATCAACATCCACATTTAGTCTCGATTTAATTATTAAAAAACGTAATGTAATAAAGTTATGGCAGAACTATATAATATCCTGGGTTGGCTGTATTTAAAATAATTCAGATATAAATGGAACCATTTTAAAGATCCCGATTGAATTTAAAAAAACGTTCATTCCGATTTGGGTTCTTTTGAAAGTTTGTGGTACATGAATATGCTAGTAAATGCTAAATATCAATTTGTGATAAATTATGAAGTTAACGATGTGACAGATTGTGCATAAAAGCAGTCACTTCCTAGTAGATATTGGCTTTAGCATAAAAAGGTAAAGTCTGACTTTGTGTATACACCATACCAATTACATTAAAAGTAATGATAATAACATATATACTCAAACCACTCCGTTTTAGTTATGAGAGACATGAAAACGATATTAAAAAACTAAATTATGCAGTATTATATTTACATTGTAAGAACTATAGTACCTACAGAGTTGCTGTTACACATATAAAATTCTCCTTCTATGCAGGACTTTGTTCAGGATTCTGGCAGTTGAACCAACAATATCAGAATTACTTAATATATAAATGAACTTATCTTCATCGCCCAGAACATTAAACAAATAACTAAAAGTGGAGGTCTTTGTAAGTAATTCATATCGAAGATCATCATGCAATGTACATCTCATTAAAACATGAAATTTATCCTCTAAAAGGTGTATCCAATGGAATCAAATAAAATTTTCTGCAAGTACAGGGTTAAGTTTGTATCGACCGGTTTCGATATTGATTAGTGCCATCACACACTTGAACCTAGCTAATCCTGATCTATTGCTCCTAGACATAGTCATCATAACATATGGCTCAGTAGAAAATTCATGTTTAAAAAGTATATATGACCATAGCTTATTTCTACCATTTCCCGATGGTGCACCATATTGATTAATTCTAGAATACCAGTCATGCACATTTACTTGTGACATCGCTAGGTCTAGTTCATTCATGACATGCTTAACATTAAAAGGCGTATTTACTTCAATCACATAGTGTATTTGAACGGAGCACATATATTTTTTTAAATAAATTAGTCCAATTACGTTTGTTATTATGTGCTTTCTCTGCACACCGCATACATACTTTCCGCGTAATCCTAATCTCAGTTATATTAACCAACCTACACCATTGCCTACAGACAGGTAACCATTGCATTGAAAAGGTGGCTTCCAACCCATGTCTCCGTGCTCGGGCACATTACGTGTATATCTACCGACTCCTAGAAAGTATTTACATGCACGTTTATGAACATTATCTATATAGTTATAATTCTTAAAACCACAAATTGCAGACCCATAAGTAATAATTGACATGGCTAGAGCATCGTATAATTTAGCAATGCACTCAAAGGGCATCCAGCCATTGACTTTTGATTTGGTAATTAATCGACCTAACGCTATATTAGCAAGATGGACAACAATATTTGATATAAATCTTAAATAACATTGGGGGACAATAACCATACCTGTTTCTGACCACAATTAACAACAAACTAGTTTATCATTAGACCATTGATCTTCACAGAACGCTCGGAATATATTGCCATCAATACCAATATCTTGTAATTTACGATAAAGTTCCTTTTTTCCTCTTTAACAATAGCTATATACTGTGGCTGACATTCCTGTTTTAACACAGCAAGCTTGGATAATGAAAACAGGTCAAATAGAGAAGGTGACAGTTTGTAAACATTAATAAAGGATCAGTCAGCGACTAATGAAGAAACCAAAACAAGATTCAGGAAGGTGTCATCTAGTTACTGTTTTGGGGCCCAAATCTCATTATTTATTTATTTGTTTTAAGGTTTTGAGGGAAGGATCCTTTTTGTTATGCCAATGGTTATTGACGACCAAGTGAGTGAGTGAATGAGCCAGCTGTGAATAAGCCAGCAAGGGTATGAGTGAGTGAGTGAATTTTTTACGGGTGGGGGGGCTCTCCTATATCGCAATGATTACAGCACTGCGCTATAAAGCTCTTGTCTATGGGTTCGAATCTAGCTCATACCTGTGTTTGTGGGATTTGTTTCACGCGGCAGGGTCCCCATCGACAAACCTCCCAGGTGTTATCAGTACCGAGGTTAAACAAATCATCTGAACTCAATACGTTATCAAGAGAGAGATCATGGGAATAATCCTGCTACCGCTCAAATCGGGATACTGGTCAACTGCGCATGCTCGGATTAGAGGGTTAGGTTTAGGCTTAGCGTTAGGGACAGTTAGCATGCATGTAGTGGGCCCGTGGAACAGACCTTTCGTGACTTTGTTACTTATTTGACTGGTAGCAGGATATTTCCATTGCGCGCTCTCTCAGATATACATAAATATGTACATGGCAAGGATGGGTTCAACTACTCAAGTTATTGAGTCATTATTTACTTAAGTACTGAAAGTACTATACTTCTAACTGATGTATGCCGTGTTATGTTATCACACTGAAGAATGAAACTATCACTGATGACACCGTTGTCTTTAAGAGATATATTGTTTATGACGTCGCGATAGGAATTCTGCTGAAAGGTAACTGTAAATAAAGCCCATCACTACCAGGAATAAGAAGTTGAAGAATGATACTGAATCAAATTAAGGGATCAATTTATACGTTTTCAATTAATCAGACAATATTGCATTTCTCAACAAGACATGGGATTATTATAGAGTTTGAATGATTTCAGAATTATCTAAGTCACAATACTAACATATAATAGTGCCTTATTCCGTCAACAATCATAATATTTGGTAAAATAGGAAAGCCACTATTAATGGAAAACATCCAAGATAGATAGGATTTAATGCAAGTAATTTCATCACTGTGTCAATAACACCATACAATGGCACAGCTTTACTTGTACAAAAATGTAAGTATTGGTCTAATACATTGTAAGTCAATCTTTATTAAATATCTTAAGTTGTTAAAGTAATGGATCTTGATGTTCTGTCATTACGAAGATTTGACTGACTGATAATGCTTCAGGCCAAAAGGGTTGGTGCTGTCTGACTCGAGTTCGATATTCATTCTATTCCGTAGTTCGGATTCACAAAAAAAAGGTGAATCTTTGAAGCATTAAACTCATTTGCGTATTCAGGCATATCAACTAACTTTTGTATCTGGAGGGATAAGTAGTCGTGTATCTATTATCTACCTATTACAACCAACTACTGAGAAACATTGTCTGAGGGGAACAGATTTCATCAAGGAATTTGTTGACTCTCTTGCTAATAAAAGTGGACATCTGTTGACCTTAAGCGATTTCGATATACATTGGTGTCTGCATTCATCCGACAATCTCAAACACCTGATTCGCATTCTTAGATCAGCAAATCTCGGGCATCATTCGCAAGAAATAAAGCACGGACATGATCATTTCTTAGATCTTGTCTTCTCCCATGTTGATAATAATCTGATCAAGGGTGTATCTGTGTCTTCAATGCTGTCTGACATTTCCTTGTTACCAGCGATGTAGCCTAATAAAGACAGTCTGATTTAGCTCACGTCATTTCATATAGAAAATGCAAGTCGATTGGCGCGGACGTTTTTCTTGCTGATTTGAGAGTCTCTTCTCTGATTTTGGATCCACCAAATGATATTTGTCATCAAGTGGATCTCTTTAATAGTACAGTGAGTAACCTGATAGATAATCATGCACATCAAAGGCCAAAGGAAACGTTAAACTGGTCAGTATTCCATAGCACAGTAAGAATGGAGAGCCTGGAAAGAGACACGGAATGTATTGAGAGTGGCTGTGGATGTTCAGTAAAGAAATGTTCAGTAAAATCCAGTTTAGAAATACTGGCCGCTACTTCAAATAAGAATATTGCAATACAACATTAAAATAGGAAATCACAGAACTGTTTTCAGTATTGTGAATAAAGTACTCTATAAAAGTCAGACTATTATCCCAAATATATTAAACATACATAACTGGTCCACTTCCAGCAACTTATCACGTGGTATTTAATTATTATATATGTACATAATGGATACATTCGAGTCTCTTAAAAGAAGACTGATATTAGCCAGTTGATGAAAAGGTCATCAAATGTTTTATGCAGTCGACCCAATACCTACATAGCTTTTGAAAAATTGTCCACATGTTCTAATAAGCTGATGTATAGCTTTTTTATTCCTTATTGTGCCATGGCATTATTATACAAGTAGAGACCATTCTTAGTGTCATCTCAAACTACTTTACTCAAACAAATGTCTCTCTCTATCTCTCTCTAAGTGAGTGGGGGATTAAAATTATGTGTTTGAGAGTCCGCATTTCCGTGCGTTCAACGTGACTGAGACGGACATCAAAAGAATAATCTGTTTATTATATAACTACCGATAACGAACATGGAGAACACCTACAGAACACATAAAACTGAAAAAGATACAAAGGAAAACACACATAAACACCGTTGTCATATAATATCGCTTTTCGACTTATGGTAAAATTCGTTAAATTCCAAACATGGCTGCCAGACTATTTTGAGAGAAATGTGACTTTCGACTTTTAGCGATAAGAATAGTTCCTATAACCGCGTGTCAATACGTTTTTTGACCACCAGGAAGATTTCCAATCTAATTTTACCAGTCGACGATAGACTGATTAATCTATCACATTAAAAAGATGACTGCAATGCAGCTACAATGTGTATTATCGGTGGGGAAGTGTTCCAATGAATATCTTAAACTATCAAAACGAGGAAAAGGGAACATTTTTTTATCTATTTCAGTCAGACAGCAAAGTTACATAGCAATGTCTGTCTTCCAGAAAGAAGCACACACGACCAAATGACGCACGTATAGACAAACAGTATTATTGCTAATATTTCAACATGTCAGTATAATTATGTTATTATCTGCTTTTTAATTTGAAATATTATTATAATAATCTTACTATCTATCGTGTATTATCACCTTCTGAAGATTATGTGTAATTATCGATAAATATTAACGAACAAAATATTTTTCAAATCGATGTCGCAGATAACAGAGTCATCAATCATAACAAATCATCATTCTTGTCGCCCAAACATCAAAAACATCCAAGATTAGTGTTGATGAGTTGAAATTCTACACTCACCTTGAATATGCCTTATCTCTATCATCTGATGTCTGTTGACCTCCTTCCATCCGGCATCTCCTTTTCCCGGAATCTGTAAATAAAGCTATATAATATTTTAGTTATACACTAAGAAGGAGAGTGCCACAAAAGTTATTACGTTTACACTTAACTGAGGAGGACGCCATTAAATGTATTGCTTTGATATATACTATGATCGGAGGTAGATGCAGAGATGATCTATATTTAAGATCATTTAAGATTAACTATATATATATATATATATATATATATATATATATATATATATATATTACAGAAATTCTAACATCTTCAAATGTTTCGCTTCGTGCAACGACAGTGGTGACATCTGATGTCGGTGTATCAAAAATGATTATAACGGAAGGTCTATATACCACTGAATATCATATTAGAGAAAACCGGAATATATTGGCTAAACCGGCGGCACTCTGTTCCATTCGTTTAATATTGGGGTTGTTTTGAGATAACTTATATTTTCTGATCACTGGCTGACATTTTCCTCACAAAGCAGGCTTTCAGTACAGTCTGCACTGAGAAAACTGGCAAAACCTTAATAAACATGTTGACCTTTTAGTCACGAGTTGATAAATGGAAATTCATCTGCCCAAGTTCTGTGTTTGGTCACAACATGTTATTTTGTCTTTGATCATGACTTCATAACCCTAAATTATAATGATAAAATCATATTACTAGGTGCCCGGAATAAAAAGAACCCTCTGTATTGTGTATGTTTCTTTTACTGATAAATCTCTACATTCTCAGTTAGTCTCGATTTGATTATCAAGAAACATCATTGAATATCGTTATACCAGAAAGATATCACTTCCTGGAATGGCTGTGTTTATAATATTTCAGATATAAATAGAATCAGTATAAAAAATCCCAATTGAAAACAAAGTTTTTCATTCCGATTTGGGTTCCTTTGAAAAAATATGTAAACCAATTTAAGGACTAATTTGTGCCATATGAATATATTAATAATTACTGAATATGAATATTTGACCCTTTACCGAGTTGGTGTGATGTATGGTACTTAATTCCAAATAAATATGAAAAGGTTATATATGTCTTATAAGGTGCTATTTCTACCTTTCACACGTTAGAAAAAAAGGAAAGAAACATTCAAAAACGGCAAAAAAACGTTGGGAAATTCCTTTACTATAGGATAAGTACGAATGTCTGTGATTCAGTCAGCTAATGAGTCAGTCAGTCAGTCAGTCAGTTTGGTTAGTCCGTTGGTCGCACCTGCCACACATATCCAAACCATGAATTGCTAGGAAAATAGCACATAAACATAGTTAACCTTATTTGATTCAAATTATGACTTGGAGGTTTCCAACGCAGTACTGTAACCACTCTGCCATACCAGGACCATGTTGTATCTAGCAAGTTCAGATACAGAGAAAATTATAAATTATAAGTCGATATGAACCTGTGATTATAGAAAAGTAGCTACGATAACAATGTTAATCGTGTATATAATATAACCTACATTATTGATATAAGAACTACACTAAAACTTTTAATTGAACTTTTATAGATATTTAAACGTTAAATACATGGAATTGTTCATGGAATACGTAAATATATGCTACCGTTTTAGACTATAGTGTAAACAGCCGCTTGATACTCCAAACTCCATAAAAACATTTGATGACCTTTTCAGTAACTGTCTCATATCAGTCTTTGTAAGAGGCTCGAATGTATCCATCTGGACATTCAGCACTCTTAATTAGATAATTAGATACCCCGTGATAAGTTGCTGGAAGGGAACCCATTAGGAATATGTAATATCTTTTGACAAAAGAAATTATTAAAATACTAGGTCATATTATTGTGTCTGAGTTAACATTATTTGGGACAATAGTCTGACTTTTATATAGTACTTTATTCATAACACTGAAAACAGTTCTTTGATTTCTTTTGCGTGTTTTAATTATTAATTACAATATTCTGATTTGGCGGAGCCGTGGGTATTCCTAACTTGAATTTTACTGAACTTGAATATTTCCTAATCAAGATACAAACTTGTCCTGATCCACAGCCACTCACAATACATTATGTGTCTCTTTCCCGCCTCTATATCCTTAATGTACAATCTAATTACGGATTTTCCTGGCGTTTCCTTTGCCCTTAAAGGCGCAGGATTATCTACTTCCTCGGTGTACTATTATAGATATACATTGGTGGATCAAAATCCAGATAAGAGAGTCCCAGAACAGGAAGAAAAACATCCGTGTCAATCGACTTGTATTTTCTGTACGAAATATGGTTAGGTGAAACAGACTGTTTCTATAAAGATACATCACTGCTAATACAGAAAGGGTCAGACAGCATTAAAGATGCAGACACACTCTTGATCAAATTATCATTATCACGGGAGAAAACAAAATTTAAGATGTGACCAATAAAACGCCGACAGCTGCGGTTATTAGAACATCCTGACATTTGTCAAAAGCTATGTAGGTTTCGGGTCAATTGCATAAAAACCGGTATGAAGTTTAATGATACATAAAACGAAATCAGTATTCATATCTGTTTGCGTTACAAATATCTGAAGATGATGATTGATGTTTTTATGGCCACTTTTGTGCACATGATAGGCTAAATGGGCCGAGCGACCTCCAGAGGTAATGAAGCGAAATCAAAAGGAAACAAATTCTAAATAGCAGATTATGTGTGTATGGGATATATATATATATATATATATATATATATATATATATATATATATATATATATATATATATATACAGAGAGAGAGATTACCTTTTCAACAATTATCTTATATCAGTCTTTGTAAGAGGCTCGAATGTATCCATCATTGACTGTTTCTATAAAGAGACATCACTGTTAATAAGGGAATGAGCGGACAGCATGGAACACACACACACACACACACACACAAACACACACTTGATCAAATAATTACCATCACGGGAGAAGACAAGATGTGACGATCTCTGAGTGTCATTTCTTGCAAATGATGCCCAATATTTGCTGATCTAAGAAATGCGAACCGGGTGCTTGGTGTCTTTATTCATCTGGCAATCTCAATGTACATTGCAATCGCCCAAGGTCAATAGATCATCGCTATAGTTGGCGACAGATTCAACAAATTCCGAAAATTCCTTGAATAACACTGTACCGTTCAGAAATATTGTCTTAGTTGGCTGTAATCGGTAGATAACAGATACTTGAATACTTATCCACTCCGATTCAGAAGTTAGTTGATAATTTTCAAATGAGTTAACCTGAATACGCAAATGAGTTTACCACTTCGAAGAGTATTACGACGGAGAATGCCGACGCCCGCACCTTTTTGTGAATCAGAACTACAAAATAGAATGAGTATCCAACTCGAGTCATATCACCAATACTTTTATCTCTGGATCATTATTAGTCAGTCAAGTCGTCGTAATGACAAGAACATCAAGATCCATATATTTAACAACATAAGATATTTCATCAGATTTATTAAAGATTGCTTGACAATTTATTAGACCAATACTTACATTTTCTACGTGTACAGCTGTGCCATTAGATTAGGTTATTCGCCCAGTGATCAAATTAATTGCACTAGACCCCATCTAGTTTGGATGTTTTCCACTAACATGTGTTTCCTCTTCTAACAAATATTATGATTATTTACAGTAAAGGCATTATCACACGTTAGTATTTTGACTTTGGTCATTCCGAAATCATACAAAACCTATAATAATCCCAAGTCGGGTTGAGAAATGCAAAATTCGCTGAATAATCAAAAGATATAATTTAATCCCTTAATTTTAAGGAGTATCATGCGTCACCTCCTTGTTCCTGGTAGTGATGGTTTCTTCTCATCTATCTTTCAGCAGAATTCCTATCCCGACGTCATAAACCAATTTTTCTTAGATATCGGTGTCATTTTTCGGCTTAAGATGATATTCCAATGTACCCAAGTTACCAACAAATCATAGTTCGGTATCATGACAATAAGTTGGTATGCATCAAGTAGAAGTATAGCACTGTCAATATTTAAGTAAATAAAGACACAATAATTTGAGTAGCCGAACCCATCCCTGTCATGTACACACACACACACACACACACATATATATATATATATATATATATATATATATATATATATATATATATATCAGCATATAACTACAGTTATTAACGTGAGAGTCAACAAATACAAATACAACTATACATACATTAATCTAAAAATAAAATGTTTCATACCTCCACATATTGATAAATGTATGCGTATACCTAAGCATGTGTCTGGTCTACTCATCAGCCTGTGGGAACCAGCTAATTCGCTTTTCGTATGCGACAAATATGTCACGCCCACAGGAAAGCGGCTATATGCAGGCTACGTACAAAAAGCGGAAGCACGTAAAAACATACCATTTGATACCACAGCTCGCAGCAAACAACACCTGTGTGTGATTCAATGGTGACTTTCTACATACATATCATAACTATTTTGACACCACAGTTTACATTCAACAGTAATTTTCTGTGGTCCAAAAAGAAACCTGTATATAAAACATTTCGACACCTCAGATACTGATCTCAGCTTTATTCTGGGTTAACTAAATAAATCCTATCTATATGAACCATATATATCGGTACACACCCGATTAGTCTGGCGTCGAAGTTCTTCTCTAACCTAAGTGAAAAGTTAGGCCTTTTATATACCTCGTCGTGTTAACAAACATTACAGTTTGCTCACCACAAGAGAATGTACATTAACTGAGTATGGACTCACTGAAGTGATTTAGCTAAATTAAAAACAAACTAGCGATACTGCACTAAGGGTGTTTAGATATGTTGATGCTCTGTGCCTGTTTCCTCTTTATATGTACCCTTAAAAACACACACACACACACATGCAGGTAAGGGAGTTACATCGAAGTGAGTGAGTGAGTGAGTGAGTGAGTGAGTGAGTGAGTGAGTGAGTGAGTGAGTGAGTGAGTGAGTGAGTGAGTGAGTGAGTGAGTGAGTGAGTGAGTGAGTGAGTGAGTGAGTGAGTGAGTGAGTGAGTGAGTGAGTGAGTGAGTGAGTGAGTGAGTGAGGATGAAGTGAGTGGGAGTGGAGTGAGTGAGTGAGTGAGTGGTGAGTGAGTGAGTGAGTGAGTGAGTGAGTGAGTGAAGTGGTGAGTGAGTGAGTGAGTGAGTGAGTGAGTGGTGAGTGGTGAGTGGTGAGTGGTGAGTGAGTGAGTGGTGAGTGGTGAGTGGTGAGGGTGAGTGAGTGAGTGAGTGAGTGAGTGAGTGAGTGAGTGAGTGAGTGAGTGAGTGAGTGAGTGAGTGAGTGAGTGAGTGAGTGAGTGAGTGAGTGAGTGAGTGAGTGAGTGAGTGAGTGAGTGAGTGAGTGAGTGAGTGAGTGAGTGAGTGAGTGAGTGAGTGAGTGAGTGAGTGAGTGATACCTTGAACCTACGGCCGGGGTAGGCTTTCTGATGGCTCAATAGTTAGAATATTGGCTTATAAACTTCCAGGTTATGGGTTCGATCCGTCTCATACCTATGTTTATGGGATTCGGCAGATTGGTTAGGTTACTCAAGTTATTGTGTTTTCTTTATTAATTTACTGAAAGGATTATTTTTCCACTTGGTGGATGTTAACTTATGCTATGATACCTAATTTATTTTAAGATTATTATTCAGCCAGTTTGCATTTCTCAACAAGACATGGGATTATTATAGGTTTTGTACGATTTCAGAATTGAGTCCCAATCATAAGGTAATCATGCCTTTTACAGTTAACAATCATAATGTTTAGCAAAATAGGAACACAACAGTAAACACATTTTGCGTCATTTAGCCAATAACAAACGAATGCCAACCACACACTAGTAATGTGTATGCCCCCCCCCCCTCTGGGCTTTTATATATTCATCACAACGATTTGGCATGATTCTGATCAGTCCATCTCAATCGTTTTTAGGGACATTCGCTTTTTCTTCAACGAGGACCGTTATGCGGTCATTAACTGTCCTTGGAGGATGGTCACGGGATCGAACGTGTCTCCCAACTATTTCCCAGCATAGTTTTATCGGATTCAGGTCAGGTGGACTAAGTGGCGATTCGTGACGTCGATACCATCCTCCTCAAAGAAGTTCGTAGATTGTAAATTAATCCATCACTCAAAGTAGCAGCACATGGCCGTACGGTGAGTTCCAATACTTCATCGTGGTATCTCAATCCGATTATGTCACCTTGTCGAAGAATGTACAGGTCCTCAAACATATACCATCCTATACAATCTTTGAGCCACTACGAAGTCCATCCAGTTCGACAACAGTATATGCTGCATCTCTCTCTCCCCGGCCGGCCCATTTAGCCTACCATGTGCACAAAGGTGGCCGTAAAACACCAATCATCATCATCTCTCTCCCCGGAGTCTCCGCACCTTCATTCGACAATCATGTGTGATACAGTGAAACGACACTCATCTGATAACACCACAGATACCCATTCAGTGATTCCCCAATTCTAATGTTCTCGGCTGAAGTTCGACCTGATTATACGAAGAGGCGCTGTTAAGATGACACTTTTGGTTGATCTGCTAGCTCTCGTACGTTCCTCCCGAAGTCTATTCCTATCCTTCTGATCACTAACTTGTGTGTCAGTGGCTTGTCGGAGGTTATAGTCTGTCTGTCTGTCTGTCTGTCTGTGACAAACCAGTTCCAGAGGACATAGCTCACTACGTAACGGTCTCTTCTGGTCGTAATATACCTTCAACGGCTTAAGGCTGGTCTTCTTGCATACCCAGTTATCGCTCTCTCCTGATATCGTGTCTGAAACCTCCAAACCAAATATCTTGTCGCACCGAATCCAGGGTTCGAAATAAGCGCTAGCCCATTAGCCCCGAGCTAATATAAATACTTGTCGGTTAGCAGAATATGTATGTTATTAGCCCGCAGGACTAGTACACATATCTTGGGGATATCTTTGAAGAATAACACGATTAATTGAATAATTATCTGAATACTCAGATTGGTATGAAACGCTGTGATTGGCTGCTTCGAGACCTGTCTACATATTTCGGCCAATGACGAAGCCTTTTATGGAGCAACTAGTGGGCCCACTATTTATTTTATCTCACTCACTTCACAAGGGCTAATAGAGTTCGCAGCCCATAAGCCCCGTGGGCTAATGATTGGAAAGACTTAACTTCTAACTCTGCCGAATCTCTGGATGACCAGTCTCTAAGTGGATCCATCTCACGTCATTTGGACCGTTCTTTCGGTGGACAGAGGAAGCATCTAAAAGCATCCAGTCCAACAACACAAAATACACAATGAATAACGAGCATACGAATGTCCCGATTTTCCTTTTCCAGACGTCGTGACCTTTATCCAGAATCCAATAAAAATTGCTATCAACTGACAGTAACGCACGTATCGCCATAGTTAAATATTCCTCCCCCTCCCCTCCCCACCCCTTTAACCAATCATTTTTCTCCTTTTACTGTTTCAATTCGTCTATTTAATAGGTTTATTTTTGTCCTTTCGGGAATTGAACATCGGTATATAAACTAAACGTAAACGACGAGAAAAAATCCCAGTTCCGGCCGAAGAGCGGTCAAACTTGACAAAACATTCAGTGATCCGAAGCAACTGAGAGGCTGATACTTGCGCTAATCGGTGCAAATCTCGATTAATGTTGTTCCATCTCGTCTCAGCGCCGGAAAGATTCTGTCGAAAATCTTTACCTTCTACAGCATTCGGTAACAAGCTCTGTGTGTTCACATCCAATAATTTATTGTACTCTTTTTGTTTGCAAAACGTCCTACAAGAAGATAACTAAATGTGCTAATATTTAGATCACATCGTCTATGTGATGGAGGTATTGTGTGTATCTATCTACATTATTATTATTATTATTATTACTATTATTATTTTTATTATTATTATTTTTATTATTATTAATTTAATATAAGGCATTTTAGCCAGTTAGCTATCAAAAGCAGTTCACTATCTATGCGATAAATGCGAAATATTCAATTTAAACATTAGAATTTTCCCAAAAGGTGGGTCTTTAAAGCTGTTTTGAAGAATGGAGTCGATTGGATATTTCTGATATTTGTTCGGTATTTCATTCCATAGTTTAGGTCCACTAACGCGGAAGGATCTGTCAGTAAATATCTTTCTTCTGGTAACAGGAACATCCAGGGATGATGTTCCAGTTGTCGACCTTAATGTGCGCCCGCTCGTCTTTACCTTTAGTTTGTTAATTAGATAAGTTGGAGCATTTCCTAGCAGATATTTGTGGACAGTTGGTATAATCTTAAACCGAACGTAATCTTAAACCAGTGAACGTCCTTCAGACAGGATGTGTTGCTGTCATATTTTCCTTTCTGTAATACCATCTGTATGTCTTTGTCTTTGTAACACAGTCCATTGGAGTTGTCCAGGTGTGTAATTACAATGCTCAGAATAAACGTCTTACAAGGATCCACTGTGAAGTACTCGTATGTGTCGTGTCCTGAACAGGTTGTACATAGCAGTCTTAAACATACGCTTGATGTGGGTCTTGTAGGAGAGTTCTTGATAAAGATCAACACCAAGGTATTTAATAGATGTTTTCTTGTGGACGGTGATACTATTTACGTCTATCGATTGCATATTCCACTTGTTTAGTTGTTGTCTAAGATCATAACAAATAAACTCAGTTTTTGTATCGTTCATTTTGAGCCAGTTATTGTCCATCCAGACCTTCATGTCATTTAGACAGCTTTCCAACTCACTGAGAGCGTGTTTGCTTCTTCCCTCGCGTCAGCAATGAAGCTTCTTTCCGAAACGCGATCATCTGCATATCCTTGAATGTCTACTGAATTCGGTACAACCTCCGGCATAGTGTTGGCATATACCGAGTACAGAGTCGGTCCAAGACACAGATAAAGGCCAGGTTCCTTGTTGTCGAGTAGCATTCGTTGAGATTACCCCCGAAAAGTTATATTAAAAAGATGTGTAGTAATCCAGTCATGTGCCACTCCACGGATTCCAAAGTTGACGTCGAGAACGTTTAGTAAAATCTCGTGGTCAACCATGTCAAATGCAGCAGTTAGATCTATTGCAGCAAGAGCCGTGACTTTTTTGTGTTCCATCGACAATGTCATCACTTATACCGATCAGGGCTGTTTCAGTCATATGGTAAGTCTATTTTATTGTAGCTCTATGAGCAGCTTGATATTCTGAAAACAGGTGATTTTCGATTACGAATTTGTTAAACCGATCAAGAACAGCCTTTTCCAAAACTTTAAATTGGAAACCCAGGTTGTTGGTGGGTCGATAGTTTGTGTTGATTGGATCTATGCCTTGTTTCTTAATTAGTGGTTGCACAATCGCTGAGTTCCAGATTTCCACAAAAGTTCCGCTTGACAATGATGTGTTCGCCATCTTTGTGATAAGCGGTAGACAGGACTCTAAGCAACCTTTTAGAAACTTGGTTGGTAGAGGATCAATCTCACACGATTTTGTTTTCAGACTGCCTATTATTTTAAAAACCCTATCTTCAGTTATTGTGTCAAACTTCTCAAAGGAGCTGACTGACCATTTGTGCAGCAAGGATAAAATTGGGGGTTATCTGCGAGGTCACTCCTAATTTTGTCTATTTTTCTGGGGAAATAATCAGCAAAACTTTTCCGATAGTTCCTCATCCTCGATGTTCTCTGTCATAGGGTTTAACTTTTTTACTCTAGTAAGATAGTGATTTAATGTTCTTGTCACATTCAACAGTTTTGTTAGATAATGGTATTTTCTTAACTGCAGAAATCATTTTATTGAGTCTATTCCTCTTCAGTTTGGAAGCAGTGCACTTTTGTTCTGCGAAATGAGTCAGTCACATCATTCTTTCCAGGCGTCGCACCCTCCTCCGTTTTTGGTAGTTAATGTCGTCATTATACCAGGAATTTGTTTTCCTTTTAATGGCTGTTCTTGTTTTAGTTGGGACAAGCTTATCTATGATCTTCTGGATTCTTTCTCAAAACACGCTATCGGTTCCTCCAGAGTGGAATCGTCTGAGTACTTATAATTAAGATCTTCAAACAGCTCATAATATATTAGATGTTTTAAACTACGTGGTTTTTGTTACCATCCCAATATCGTTTTCCATTTCCAGTTCCGCCATTTCCAAATGATCTTTGATACGTCACGTGATTTACTGAATATTAGGTCTAATGCATGAAGTTTGTTACCAGTGAAGTCATGCACATGCTGATCGAAACCGATAGAGTTCATGCAGTCCACAAAACTTTGTGCATCGACATTATCCTCGTCATCTACATGGATGTTAAAGTCACCAAGAATAAATAACCTATTGTTATTTATGAGCTCGTCCTGAACAATATCCATGAAATCGTCAGTGAAATATGTAACAGAGTTTTTTTTCTCGCCGTGATCTTCCATTCGGCTATTTCACATGAAGATGGTCCAGTTTGGATACATTCTTCACATTGGTATATTTCAGAGGACTCTCCGTTATGAGTGCCAGTCCACCTCCTCCTCTGTTATTCAGGCTGTCTTGAATAACTAAACATATCCATCATTGTTCAGTATACTACATTGACACCAAGTCTCATCTCTATGTCTAAGCCATGTTTCGGAATTTGTTTTGTTTACAATATCTCGTATGATATGCTCTTCGTTTTTGATCGATTGCGCATTGATCGTACATAATTTAAGATTAATACATACGGTTGGTGATCATTTATGTTTGGTTGTTATAAGGTTTGAGGGGTTAATCGATCTGTTCAGATCATGCTCTGAAGATGCCCCTTCTCTGTCCATATCCACCACGCTTACACCTTTTCCTGAATATTGTGTTTGTACGGACGTTTCGGATGTTATTAAACGGTAGTATATTCAGCACTTTGTTGTATCTAACGTGTTGTCTTATGTCGAGTAGTATACACCTACTATACGTAACACGCCCATTAGCGCTCATTTCAGTCCACCTCGGCTCATTAGCCATTGTTTACATTTCCTGCGAGTCGATTGAGAAACGACCATATTTTCTCTTGATGATATCCACCCGGAATAGCTCCCGAGATTAGACACGTTACAATCCAAATGAATCTACATCTAACCAAACTGAAGTTGAAATAAATTTATCAATATTGATCATATCAAAACGTTCCAACATTATGTGCGTCGCTTTCACTCAGCGCGTGCGTCACATATATACATATATGTCTGGTTTTCTATATGTTACAGTTAATCTGTGTAATCAAGGTAATATGCATATTATCTTAAATATATTATCTGAAATATATTACGTAATATACATATTACTTGATTATACAGATTAACTGTAACGTGTGTGTCTCTCTGTCTGTCTGTCTGTGTTCATGCGTGCGTGCGCGCGCGTGTTTTCGTTCGTGCGTGTTTGTTCTAGGATACATATATATATATATATATATATATATATATATATATATGGTGGCACTGGCTTAGAACATCAAAACGTATGCATCCTTTAAAACATGTACCTCCATTAATTGATACATGGTTAAATCAGTACAGAGTTGAATTTATGCATGTCTGGGCTACTCATCAGCCTGTGTGGCCCAGATAACTCACTTTCCGTACGTGATATATGTGTGTACGTCCAACGGGAAGCGGTTGATGTAGGCTACGCACAAAATCGGAAGCAAATTAAAAAGTACCATCTGACACCTCAGCTCGTAGTTCATCTGGATCAATACACTGGTAATATATACACGATAGACACTTTTGACCCCACAGATTACATTCAGCAGTAAGTTGCTGTGTCTCAAAGGTAACCTATACACAAAATCATTTCAATACCACAGATGCTGATCTCTGCTCCATTCTGGGTAAATCTTACCTATATGAACCGTACGGATAGACGCGGATAGGTTCGGCGTCGCCAAGTTGTTGTCTGATGAGGGTGAAACGTTATGCCTTTTATGGGCGCTCGGCACGCCAACTAACATAACAGATTCAGTTGAGCACAGGACAAAGATGTGTCATGTACAGGGCCGGCGTCGCCATGTCACCCGATCACGATGAAAATGTGTGCCTCTCGGCTAACTAACATAACAATTTTAGTTGAACTGTTTCTCGATCAGGATGAAAATTTGTGCTTTCATTAACTCTCGGCGCTCTAACAAACATAACAGTTTCTGTTGAACGCCAGGTTGTTACACGATCAGGATGAAAATATATGCCTTTTTATTGTATGACATATTGACATACATATTACCTGATTGTACAGATTAACTGTAACATGTGTGTGTTTGTGCGTGCGTGCGTTTGTCGTGCGTGACTGGAGAAAAAGAAGAATATATATATATATATATATATATATATATATATTTTATATGGCCTTAAGTAATACATGACATGTTATTTCAGGATCTCATTTCTAGGTGTCCGCTTCCAGAATTACTTCGTTTCAGCTTCCCTAGATATCTTGATGAAGATTCACTCCAGAGACAGAAATAGATAAATATACCAATAACTAGATAGGATGATGTCTTCTTTGATTTAGAACGGTATGTTGAAGAAATGAGATAGCTAATTTCTTTATCTAGCCATCTTACGGTCTTTTAGTGAGTGAGTGAGTGAGTCAGTCAGTCAGTCAGTGAGTGAGTGAGTGAGTCAGTCAGTCAGCCAGTCAGTCAGTCAGTCAGTCAGTGCGAGTAAGTCAGTGCGAGCGAGTGAGTGTATAACCTCGGCGCTGGAGACACCTGGGAGGACATCTGGACGGGTAGTAACCACCTCGAGAGATATCCTACAAACATGGGTCTCAGTGTGATTCTAAAACATGCCAGTTCTATCCGTGTGTAGAGTACTCTATCCAATGTGTTGTCGCAATGTCTCCAGCTCCAGATAAAAGTGCCAATGTGCGCGTACGTCAATGCAGTGGCACATCAAGGCATACCGCTAAGGTATCATAATGCTCAACAAGTATACAACATTATCACAAAAACAAGATGTGAACCAGATACCCAAAATATAATCAGTATCATAACGTGATGGTGGAATATATGAACGTAACCGTCATAATGTGCTAATGACAACGGCGTACGTGGTTATCATAACACGCTAATGAAAAATGTTGACGTTATTGAAGGATAAAATTATACACTGTATCTGAAGGAGATCTTTTCTTACACGAACTGTTCCTGAGAACGTTATTTATAAATATATATTAATAATATAAGTGCTCATAACCGCTTTAGGCTGTTTCGTATGGTTTATGCCAACTCAATTGGATTCACTAAACACAGATAACAGACGAAAGTATAAACTTTATTTCCATTGTGGCCCCTTTTTATATTTTGGTAATAATGACCCTGGTGAAATGGCACGGTAGAATGGCCCAGGTAATGATGGCACAGGTAAAACATGTCACATCGGCATCGCTGATCTGTTTACTACCATCTTAAGATGGTTTTGTTGTTCGGGGAGAATCCCTCAGGCTGTCGCTTAATCAGCACAGCCTCTATGTTGGAGTGGTTGAGAAACCTCCTCCCCCACCACTCACAGGGGAGCAGTACGGAAAGATGGAGCCGAAATACCCTGAGGGTGGTCACTGCCAGAGTGTTTTACGTCCTCAGGGGTTTTTTAACGTCCCCCTTTATTTTAAATAATTCAGTGGAGACGGCAGCGCCATTTAACGTGGTCAGCCACCCACGATGTAGTGAGCCGAGAAATTAATCCCTGGAAAAGTTTCGACCTCTTACGGAGTTCGAACCTGCGACCGTTGGCACCAAGTGCCGAGTGCCGAGTGCTTAACCGCTAGGCCACCGGAGCTCACTGCCCCTCTTAAGAATATCCAATATATATATATATATATATATATATCGCCCTATATAACCTGTAAGAAGGTTAGTCTAAGGTGCAAAATAGCCTATTGTAACTCCCTGTTATATGGCATTTCTGATTATAACATGAATCGCTTCAGCGAATTCAGAATAGTGCAGCTCGCATAGTGACAAATACTCGAAAATATAATAATATAACCCGAATTCTTCAAAAACTATATTGGCTACCTATTAGACAGCGTAACCATTTCAAGATTTTACTAACAATTTTAACATTTATTAATGAAAAGATACCTGAATACATCCGTGAACTGGTCTCCATTACAAATGTCATCCAGTCAGATACTTAGCTCAAACTCGGCTCAAGTCACGTGGTAATTGTGCGTTTTTTAATTTTAAATCCATCCTAAAAACACACCTGTTCAAGGTTGCTTTCGTAGATAAATAATAATTCTCTTTTTAATCATTACAAAACTTCTATTGCCCCCAATATCCTCGAAAAGAATCGAGCTCAGTGGAGCACCTAGTACAGGGGTTGGACAAACTCATAGTCCATGTACAATGTAAAGGTCATCAACAAATGATCACGTGGAGTGGAAACTTAGAAAGGATAAGCACGTCTGTAAAAGGTTTTTAAATGGTGACGCAAAGAAATTATATGCTATTTGATTGCATAACGTGTAAAGGGGGTGAATTCCAAAGACAACGAGTGAAAACCAGATGAACGGAGCTATCTGGGCTTAGATGCTAGAGAAAGCATGGAAAATAGATATGAAGGTTCTCCGGAAGAAAGAGAGTTTGATAGGCAATGGTGCAGAGTTTGAAAATGTGCGAGATTGAACAGGGAGCCAGTGAAGAGATTTCAGAAGTGGGACGGAATAGGAAAACCGAAGAGATAGTGTGACAACCCCAGCTAAACAGTTCTGAACACACCCAAGTTTTATAATATCCTTAAATGCGATGTTATAAAGAAGAGAGTTGCAGTAATCAAGCCTACTAGTAATGGGTGCTATGGCAATGGTTTTGGCGACTGAAAGAGAAACAGCGCTAATACGGCGAAGGTCACGAATATGGTAGAAGCAGCAGAAATAAGTTTTCGGAAATTAAAATCGCTATCAAATGTAACAAAAAGATTACGTACAGTTTGGGATGGTGTGATGCTATGACTAAAGATGTTCGTAGGGAAGAAACGAGTAAGTTTGCTGCGTTGTCTGGATGTACCTATAATAATGAAATCTGTTTTGTTGGCATTGAGCCAAAGTCTATTGTTTGTCATCCAGCCAGATCTTATTGGGTTTTACATATTACATATTGTTAGGGGTATCATTGTACAGCCCACCTGCTAGTAAGGGTGCTTTATTAAATATACATTATGATCATTATTATTATTAAAGAGGACCAAAGGGGAAAAAATAGCACAAGAAAATAAACTTTAAAATGCAAGACACATACGAAACACTGCTAGCAGTAGTGGGCTTTTCCTCAAAATCAGGCACAGAGGCTGTGCGAGTGTATGGCAGCAATTTCTTAATGGGATTGCCGGATAGGTGTCCGACCCGGCAGCTGATGTGCTTGATACCTCTGCAACGGCATCTTTGATGTCGTCTGCATCAAAGTCCAGATCTGAAATGCTGGATCCTTGGAGTTGAATGTCCGCCATTTCTCGATTGTTGGTCATTACCTTCTCTCCATCAATGAGGGGTCTAACCCCCGATTTGATGTTGCCAAAATTCTTCGAGTAGCTAAAGAAGTACTTAATGTGTTTCTTTATGGCACTGACTGCCTTTTGTTCGTTGTGGGTTTGATCATTATCATAAGACATTTTGAGTTGCTTCTCAATCTCAGATTCCTCCCTCATCAGCTTATTTTTCCGACCATCAGAATTGCATCTGAGGAGCTGCTGATTGAGCTTCTTCTCATCAACATCATTTGATCTATGGGGATTCCGTTTTGAGATTTTCTGTGACTACCTTTCCTGAATGAGGTATGTATTTGCGCGATATCTCGGTGAACTTTCTGATCATTTGAATGGGTGATAGGACACGCAATTCTGCTCGCCAATTTATGAGAGCAAGATCCGAGTTTATTCCTATTCAGTCTGTTTGGTCACTGAAAAAGTTCAGTTTTTCAAAAATCAAAAACAGCCGTATCAGTTGTTGGATCTTCTACAGGGTCTGCATTACTTTGTAGTTGATACAGCCTTCCATTATAAATTGATCTGAGAAGATGGCTTCTATATAGATAAAGCTGTGCAGAATGTCGGAATAGTTCGTAAATAGAAGATCAAGTGCATTTCCTCATCTATGCGTGGGTTCGAGCACCATCTGCGCGAGATAGCATTCACTTGCTAAGTCCTTAAGATCTTCAATCGTGGCCCGTTCATCACTTGTATCACCTGTTCTCATATCTCCACTGGAACAAATGGCGTGTGGGAGGGTGAAGTTCCCAGTGAGAATTATGTCTGGAGTAGGCGATTTGATTGAGGTTAAAATGGCTTTTATTATGCCGAGCGCATTCCTAAATTCCACATTTCTCGAACGATGACTGCCAACTTTGTCATCTGGTTATCTATATAGATTAATGTTCAGCAGCTTCTTGGTTTTCACATACAGACCCAGTATATCAATAACACCGTGTATGTATTGTTAACTGCTATATCATTTCTGATAAAGAAAGCTACACCTCCGCTGACCCTTCTTTTTATTCCATTCTCGATCTCTGGAAACCAGCAAGAGTATGAAATCTTTCACATAACACTAACACACTTTGGTGATCTTCATCACTGAAATTTTGTAATGTGTTCCAAGAAAGATTGGCAATTTTCATCTGTAATGGCTGTGGTTTCCATGTAAAGGTAATATCAACCCATTCAAATCCTTTTCAAAAATGTTTCCGAAACAACCATTTATCTCTATAACAGGAAGAAACATCATTATACAGCTTCGAGAAAAGGATCAGTCAACTGAAATGCTGAAAATTAGACTCGTGTAACAATCTGAATTCTTTTCATTGGGAAATACAGTAGGGATAATCTTTCATTACTGTAATAACTTCTAAAAGACAGATGAAACATTTTCATGTGGATAATTTTTAAATCCTTTATCAACAATGTCTTAATTTATTTTTAAACATATAAGAATACTCAAAATATAATTTCATAAAATATGCCATCTAAATATTTCAGATATTCATTGTGTCAACTTTCTAGAGATTGATTTCTTACAGTTGATCAAGCAAAGGAGAAACATATTTGTATCTAATTAGGATGATTGATGTTTTACAGCCACTTCTGTGCACATAGTACGCTAAATTAAACACGATGTGCGAATCCTTTCATAAAAATAATTGATGGCATTTTACAAACATGTAATACCTTTTTTTTCTAAAGGGATATGTAGAGAATCGAGTTAGCTAATCTATGTCAAAAAATTGTTTTTGGTTCTATGTGATATAAATAGAACTGAGATTTATGAGATTGCAAAACTTCACATATGAAGTTTGTCACCAAACCATTGAAACAGCTGGATTTATTCCATCAGTCAGTGTTTATATAGATAGCACGACGATCTACATACTCATGAACCAACCTGAAACACAGATGACCTACATTAAATATGACACGGTTTGTGGGAATGCCCTCTTGTGGTGTCTTTCAATTATTGCCATCACTGATACTTTATGCATATTAATCTTTTCTCGCAGGGCTTTATGGTAGACACTTTTAAATTTTTTATAACTTCATGTTCAAGGTTTTCATGGCTATAACTTCCACTGGCAACATCATGTATCAGAAATTTTTCCTCTGGAGTATAATTGGGATAGAAATATACTGAAAGCTGTCTCAAACTGGAAATGGAAGATTGGCCATTTAGATGAAGAAATAATATTTTTCAATGGTTTGGTAGTGAATTTGATCAATAGAGCCATGGATTTATTTAAACCTAGTTCAGTATATTACATACAACAACAAAAGCTAAATTTTTACATATATTCTTTACATACCCCTTGAATTGTGACAGTATTGCGCGTGTTACCTGAAATTGTGTTACTGTTTTTAAGTCTTGAAACAAGAGAAAGAGAAATTCATTGAACAGTAGAAAAGTTTCAGATATCAGCTTATGCCTTGGAGTGAGTTTTCTATAAAGTATGTATAAAAAATTAAACTGCACAAAGTCTTTTCTAAATAATAAAATACAAATTTGATTGATTCTTGTTAAAAATTCTGGAATCAACGTAAACCGGGTAGGTCCTAAAATGGCCAACACAGTACTAAGTCTCCGACTCTCAGATGATAAACAGAAAATGCTGAGGCATGTCAGCATGTTACATGAACGGGAAATAAGGATGAAAACTCGTGTCGTGGTATGACGAGGACAACCAAGGTCAAAATCAGGACACTTGAGCCATCTGGTTCTCTAATCTCTTCTGGACTTCCTCACTCTGGAGCTGTTCTAAGGTAAGCAGTGACAGCCCAAGTTGGTCTTCCTGGAACGAACAAAACATTTAATTGTCATCTATGGCCTCCAAAAATATCAAAATCAATTTATTAACTATTATATATATATATATATATATATATATATATATATATATATATATATATATATATATATAAGCAACCCATTGGGATAACTCCCATAATAAAAATGTCATAGCGATTATGTGTGGCAAGTATGTCTAATGTTAGTGGCAAATGGGAATATGGAATTTGCTGTTTGCTGGCGAATTGGGCCATAGAATATTTGCCTACATCTATCAGAATCCACCTGATGAAAATCAATACTGGTCAAAGATTTGCTACCTTTTAAACAAAACACTGCAGAAAGGGACAAATCTATGTTACACAATTCATTATGAATGAATAAGAGTTACCCGAGTAAATGGCTGGGCCATTAATCGCAGCCATCTTTTGGCCATCTGAACCGACTCTTCGGTGGACAGATTACACGCTGATTCTTTTAGATGTTCCTGAATCCACCGTGGCAGCTTCTGGCGTTTATCAGCTCGACCAAATCTCTGTGATAATACCATCAGAAGTAGATTATTATGCACTAGTGGAATGCCTAGATTGAAATCATGTATAATATCTATTTGTTTAACAACAGATAAGATTTACAGATTTGATTTATATAAACGGTTGGATGGACAGACGGACAGACAGACAGACAGACAGACAGACAGACAGACAGACAGACAGACAGACAGACAGACAACAGACAGATAGATAGATAGAAAGAGCTTTAAATGGTCACAGTGTGTAGTATTTGATAGGCAAATGATTTGATAATTAACACTTTAAACACTAACAGCAATGCATCAAAATGTAGCTCTGGATAGAGTGTATCATAGGATGCATTATATATACATGAAATAAGCAGTTGAGTAGTAAGTCCCATAAATATATAAATATATATATATATATATATATATATATATATATATATTCCATCCAGGCAACATCATCCTGGATGAACTATAGTTTAAGTGGACATGGGCATAACATCATCATATTGATTATGAGACAGCTGGTTTAGGAAAGAACAAAAATAAACTTTTAAAAGATGACCTTTCTGGTTTAGTAAATTAATATGCAATAGAATCAAGGCAATAAACAGCTCCTTTCATATCAGTATTTCATTTCTTAATAACATTTTTTTGGGGAAATTCAAATGATGACTCTAAAACCTATAAATCATACAATATTTCATCAGGTTTTCCCTGATCAGTGAAACTGATGAAACTCTGTTTAAAAATACTGCTGTTTCATCAAAAACACTCTTAGATTTTCCTGAAGCAGAACAGATAAAACAACTCAAAAGAGTCTGTACGTCTTTTAACTAGATCGTAACAAGTGAAAATGTAAGATATGCAACAAAACCACACAAAGCATAAACGCACTCAGTACATCAGGTTGTGATCGGATGTGAGTCAGCATTGAAATGATAGAAAAATCATCAGTCGAGTTCATCAGCATCAAAAGTTTTTGGGGAATGTTGAGTTTACACTAAATGTATTATATTAGGAGAAAAGTGGCTTTTATGCGACAAAAGCACACGAAGCCTGACTGATAAATTATCATCAGTGGCTTAAAAGAGATGAATCCTGGTTTGTTTATGCAGGCAAAATAAATTTCACACTTAGATAATGCAGTGGCCAATTTCTCAGGAGGGTGAGCAACCAAGGTCACTCAGGGTTAGTCTAGGTCTACGCTGAATCTGTTTCCAAACATTTTGCATTTGTTTATATTAAAGCAAATGAAATACTACCATTACACACAACTTGTTTGTTTATTACTCTTTTTATAATTATCAGTTATTATTCAGCATGATCTACAAAACTACATGGAGTACGTACACATGTTGAGCCGTGATAGCGCAGTTAGTTAGAGCATAGGACTCGTAGCCGAAAAGTCGCGGGTTCGAGGCTTGCATTGCTGTCGTGGCGACTGGTTCACTCATCCATAAAATAAAACTAACTGACAGGATGTGATGGCTGTGTGTTTGAATAACGCTTTGCGCTTATAACGGCAGCATGCGTTGTATGCTCCCTTGGGAGTTGAGATTGTTGTTTGGTGGAAACAGGTCTGCGTCAGGGATAATAATATTGTAAATAATATTGTAAAGTGCCTTAGAGCAGCTTCTAGCTGAATAGGGCGCTATATAAATATCACATATTATATATTATTCTTATTATGAGAAACTGTAGTTCATCTATTGAAGATAAACAGGATGACTTAATAATTCAAATACTGCATTTTTTAGGATAAAACTGATGTCAGTATGATACTATGTGAAAAAGTGTCCAATCCAACATATTTATACAAATATATTTTTTTAAATGAAAAAAAATATCTAAATTTTACTTGATCTACCAGAATGCAATGCACAGCGTAAAACAGCCTACTCATTTACAAATCACCATTACATACTGTATTCTCAAACCCCGGGGTGTATTGCTCCTTGAGAGAGACCTTTATTAACCACGCCATCTGAAACATTATTGGTCGCCAAGTTCCAGAAGTGAGTACGTGATGGAGCAAACAACATGAATATAACACCAGATAACTGAACATCCATTAGCTGATTCACACGGTGTGTTCCAATAGATAGCCACGTTGTGTTGGAGACGGTTCACCTTCATTTTAAAATTTCAGAACTAATACAAACATGCTCACACAATTACAAATGATATCAAAATATGAACACAGTCAACCACATATTAAATAATCCAGTTCAAATTGCTGGTTAATCAACTAATAACAGTCTGTGGGCAGCACCATTTTGAAGCCAGACACAGATTGGGTGCTCCTGAAATCTGTCTGTATTAGCTGGTTATAACAATGTAAACAGGTGTCACCCAAACACATATTTTCGGGAAAAAGCATATTTATGAATCTTACAGTATAGTTCATCCAAACAGCCTCATATGTTACTGAAATGGCTAAAGAAACTATATGGTGAAATTTCTTAAGAAGATTGTTTTGTATTCATGTAACAAGAAGCATCTACCGAGCTGTCAGATTGATATAAATGAACCAATATTGGCATCAGTTAGTAGGAGTTAGTAGATTGAGCTTGGGGCTAACTTTATCAGGATCGAGATGGCTACATAATCCTTGTGCCATCTGAGGTCAGAACATGCGACTTTTTCCCTTTCTTCCATATAATCTGGCCTTTGAGCAACCAGTAATGGCTACCCTCCAGTACTTAGGATTATTTCCTATATCTTGATACCAGGTAGAGTTCGTGATTATTATTGCGGGATTTTGGATTACTTTTATAATCATTACACATTTAAATTATATTATCTGGGGGGGGGGGGTGAACTGTTGCTTTAACAAACACTCACAAAAAACATCAACACTAAATATAAACAATAATCTACAAATGAATAACAGTGGTATTCAAATAATTTACGTTACATAATATATGACTGTATAGGATATCCTGAAAACTTGAATAACTATAATATAAAAAGATATAAAAAGAATACAGCATGAAAAAACATATGAAAAAGTATAAAATATTATTTCAGGAGAAAAATATTACTTTAAGAAAAGAAAGTCTGGCAGCATTGGAAAAAGTAGGCCATCATACAACTAACTCAAAAACCTTGACCTTTACTCCTAGTATATGGAGTTGTTAGAAATGGCACTACCCTCAACTCCCTCAGAGCTGAGCTGTTTATTTCTTCCATTTTTGTAAAGTTCATAATTTTAATAATTTATTTAATTAATTTTTTATTTATTAATTCATTATTAATTAAGTAATTAATAAATAATTTAATCTTGTTATTAATTTCACTTTATTTATTTATTATTTTAAATTTATTACCTTCTTAATCCATATGTGGCAAAATTATCATATGGCTAAGGAATGGAAGCCAGTAGGACTGGAACTTGGAACCTCCGATATTTTTGGTTTGGTTCGCCACTCTACTCGCAAAGAACTATCGCGCCCCCAAAAAGACAAACACATCTCGCATAAAAACTGCAACAGAATACAAACCTTATCAGCAAAGACCAGGATGCCATAATCCGTCTTGCCTCTCAATGCTCGGCCCACACACTGTGCTGCATGACGCATGGCATCAAATGTCAGAAAGTCATTTTCTCTTATGTTAAAGTTATCACGTAGGTATTCCAACCTGGCCTGTATAAGATGTGAAAGACGCAGAACAAAATCGATGCATTTCTGGTAATATGATATTTTATTACAATGATGCAGTACATCAATAACAATTGTGACAATGCCACAATGAGCATGATTTCTCTTTATCAGCAACCCAGGGTATAACCAGTATTTTTGGCTTCGGTGACTTTTTATAAATAGCAAGTTAAACGCAAATTGTTTTCTTACCCTTAAAATTCTACTTTGTGTATAGACATACGGCACACCAAACATGATCACAGCCCTGCCATAATGATGGTCTGAAACAAATAATATAATTACTACACAAACACCGTCATAGATCCAGCAAAGTAAATCCACAATTACGGTAATGAATAATGCATATACATGTGTGTGTGTGTGTGTATATATATATATATATATATATATATATATATATATATATGTGAAGGTTAGTCCCTTTTTAGTACCTTAAGCCATATATTTCCTCTAATGATTAAGTTTATGATTTTGTGCTGTAAATAATACAACCATTACTGTT
Organism: Paralvinella palmiformis; assembly: GCA_025642065.1. Taxonomy (NCBI): domain Eukaryota; kingdom Metazoa; phylum Annelida; class Polychaeta; order Terebellida; family Alvinellidae; genus Paralvinella; species Paralvinella palmiformis. Next base: position 579,883 of record JAODUP010000111.1, on the reverse strand, counting down.
ATTAGTGGCTATGTCAATTTTCATCAGGTAGAGTTAATATTCTCTCTCTCTCTCTGTCTCTGTCTCTCTCTCTGTTGTGTGTGTGTGTGTGTGTGTGTGTGTGTGTGTGTGTGTGTGTATACATGCATGCGTGTGCATGTGTGTGATAGAGAAAGAAAGCGAGAGAGTGATAAGCGTTCGTCTAATATAGTCACTCACCAAAATCAATGCCTTCAGACACTTTACCTCTGGCAACAGATAGCAGAACAGCTCCACGTCCATTATCACATGCCTAATATAGGGAACATTAATTATCAAGAACTTCTTCATTAATACAATGGCCATAAACACATACATATATAGATCAATAACTATGTGTCGATGTGTTACTACGTGTATATTTGGGGGGTGTTTGAGTGGGTGGATGTGGCAGTGTTTAACATGGGCATGTACACTAAAGATCAGTGGAGCAGATGCAGTTATGATGTCGCAAAATTCAGTTATGACAGTAATGAATCATTTCATATTAATCCATTACATGTTCACAAAAATTCAAAATAAACTTGCTGAATGTTTAATAATAATAATAATAATTTACAAAACTTCTATTGCACCAATATGCTCGAAATGAATTGAGCTCAGTGGTGCACCTAGTGGAGGGGTTAGGCAACCTCATAGTCCTGGTATGATGTAAAGATCCAGTTATAGAAACCTTTGCACTGACATATCATCTTGAAATATACTCAATTTCAGTTACAATTGTCTAAGTAATGTGACAGATAACTAAGACAAACACAACTTTCTAGTATTGTAGTTTATTATTGAAATACTATGACAGATCTTCATTGTCTTGTAGTGCCAAGAGTTAGAACTGAAATACTGCACTGCATAGCATTGCACTGGATCACTGAACCTCCCCCCCACAAGAAATAAGTGATCAATGATCCAATAATTCATGCCCTTTGCTTGTCCTTCATGCAACAATCAGTCACTAATTGTGTATTACCTGGATACTAGCAAATTTCCTAATAAAACTGACTGAATAATATTATTGTGAAGAGTTTCATTTTTAGTGCAGAATATTTGGGCCCAAACCATAATTAAATAGGGTATTTCCCGGGACCAAATTTTTTTTGGGTGGGTGAACAATATGACCTGTAATTTTGGGGGCTGAGTTGCTTGGTAAACCAACTATCTTTTTGGGACAGATATCATTTAGGTACAAACAAGCCATAATCTATTCGGGTATCCACGGGTATCCAAATCTTTTTATGGTGTGATGGGGTTACCCGGGGGTTTTTTAATAAAATTTTTCCCCCAAAAAGAAAGCTAAAAATTTGGACGTTCCCTTTTCCAAGCTGGGATCTTGTGTCTCTATAAACAATAGTTTATGTTTCTGGACATTGTCTATGATTCCCTGTTGATAAATATTAACAGCAGTAATTAATGGATATTAGAAATAAAATAACAATGACAATAGCCAATTAAAGGCATTAACAAAAGAAGCAATGATTATATGTGAACATCTGTATGTTTGTTAATGTTATGGTAGTTTTTATAGGTGATGATTGATGATGATGATTGATGATGATTGGTGTTTTATGGCCACTTTTGTGCACGTGGTAGGCTAAATGGGCCGAGCGACCTCAGAAGGTAATGAGGCGAAGTCGAAACAACCTTCAGATATGCCCACGCTGAGATTCGCACAAGGGTGGTAGTGATCTGTGGTCCAACGCGCTACCGCTAGACCACGGAGGCACCCGGCAGTTTTGATAGGAACTGATATCTGATGCTTCAATCCATACAACAGTATAGGGAATAATATTGTTTAATCCATACAGTGGGTAGTCAGACAAGTTGGAGATCCAATGAAACAGAAACTGACCATATAATAAATTTTTGCATCTTTGAACTAAACTTTAACCCGTAAGATAGTTCCAGGGCAAGAAAACGTGTACTATAATATGAAACTTGGATAGTTTGAGGTACTCCTCATATCTTAACTATTATATATATTGTATTACTGGTCGCTTAATTAATTTTATTATAACAGTCATTTTCATAAGTAATATATTTATTGCAGGTTACAGCTTATTGTTTGTCAACTTATATATCAATTATATTACATAACATGGAAATGTATAACAAAGGCATTCTCAAATAACTGTACTATCATGGGATCCACCGACCAAGACACCAACAGCTGAGAAATATCATTAGTCAAGAGAATATATGCATTGATGTATTTAGCACAAATTCGGTAGAGCATAAAACCTGACATTGTCTTCCAAGATAGAAAAACAAATTAGATAAAAAGATAACCAAAACTTCAAGTTGAAATGACATCAGGTTTCCCTAGAGACAAAGGTGTCATGGTTAGCTTAGTAGGTCATTACATTAAATGTACATGAAGGTTGCTAGTCTGCTACTAGACAGAGACAGGAAGCTCCTGAATGTTGACGTCTGGTTGACCTGAAGAATTATTCCAGAACATAACGCAACTGCGTTGTTAAAATTACTTCATGAATGACATACAACCATATCAGTTTGAGCCAGAAGGAACCTGACAAGAGGAAGATGATTCAAAATGGTTCAGATATTAATGCTCAAAAGAAACTATAATCCGCGTCAGTATAGAGATCGCCGATGTGACGTCAGAACATTTCAGTTTGCTACTTCCTGCGTTCGAACTGACTTCCGGTGCAGCCGTAATGGCGGCCCTCCATTAATTTGGATTATTTCCCTATATATATATGATATCAGGTATGTTTCGTGATCATTATTGTGGAATTTTTTGTTACGGTTCTAAGCATTACATATTTAACAAATATTTTCTGAGGGTGAACGGTCCCTTTAAGTATTCACAGCTAAATTGGCAAAATACACAGTAACGGAACATATAATGCTGACATATTACAGGAGTGCTCTATCTCTTGGGTTGCACATCAGTTGTAATTAATTAGCACCAAATGTCATGAAGGCGATTGTATTCCCCTGATATATGCTGTATTTCCTTTAATAAAATGTAGCATATATTTCATAAGCATCAATTGTGCAATCAAAATTATTTCATTAATTTAACAAAACACAGTATGACTATTGTGATACTGTCATGACAACCAGACAGTCAAACTGGAAAATTCCACATTCTTCATAATCCATAATTTTCTCACGTCCCAAAAGTGGTCAGTCTATCCAAGTCTGACTGTACTAGAACTAGACAAGAATAGAGGACTATACAAAGAAGAAGTCTGTGTACTACAATTTGACCGCACACTGTAAGATCCACGAGCACTCTTTACACTCAGCATCAAAGCAAATATGGTGTAATCTGACAAACAAAAGCCATAAAAGGCTAACTACAGTAATGATTACAGGAGAGGAGACTAATAAAAATTAAACTTACTTGTCCATACCAGGCGGCGACAATGTACTCCTACAGGAATAAAGTACACACATTACATAAAGGTTTTAAAATAAGTTTTAGTGGATGAGTAACATCCACGAGAGAAAGTAATCCTATTTTACCAATTCCGATTTAAAATATTTATACAGTGAAATACTTGTATTCCGTTTGAAATTAACAGTCTGCTGAATATTTCAAACTCGCACATTCTCTCCTTTTCTTTGTAATAATACTGTTAGCAGATTACAGTGAGAACGGTTTAAAGAAGATACTGTTTACCTAACATTGTTTGATTTCACTGTAAAAATCATTAAAATATTCCTAAATTGGTGAATTAATACAGTATTCATAATGTTATTGTTACTCTCATAACATCCATATAGATCAGTTTAGAAAGAAAAGCACAAACCACCAAAATATTGGTACTCGCCCTCAACTTAGATCTGCGTTAACTAACCATTACATAGAGACAGATCAACGAATCTAAATATATGTATCATGTGGCCAAAACAGCAAGCATGTTTATATGATAAATACAGTTTTAGTCTCAACATTGGTCAAACCTAGGATGATGATTGATGATGATGATTGATGTTTTATGGCCACTTTTGTGCACAAGGTAGGCTAAATGGGCCGAGCGACCTCCAACGGTAATGAAGCGAAGTCAAAGATGAAACAACCTTCAGATATGCCCACGCCGAGATTCGAACACGGGTGGTAGTGATCTGTGGTCCAACACGCTACAGCTAGACCATGGAGGGCCCCGTCAAACCTAGGACAAATGGTTTAAGAGCAGTCCAGAAAGAAACATCTCTCAGACAAGGGTAACAGTGGAATATACACCACAACCTGGAATTGTGGAGTAAAGTACTCTATCAGAGCATCTGACATTATAGATATATATGTTTTTATTGTTAGTTATTACCCCATTTACATAGGTGCCCTTTTTATACCGTAATTCTGCTCAAGGATGAAGTATGCCCTTTTGTATATACATAATCTACAAACTAATCCATCCCCATCCAACCCAAAATACCTGTCCTATGGCTAGTGGAACCACTTGTAAAATCAGAAGCTGGTTTTTGGACTTGGACTGAGAACCTATCAGTTTTAAACTGAATGTTTTATCTAAGAAAATACTACATAACAGGGTAATAAGCACATGCTTTCTAAAGCTGGGGGTGATTTTCATGCAAACATCATAAAGACACAAAATAGACACATAAAAATTAGTGAATTAAAGTCTGAAAGGGTCAGTTGTTCACCTATTAGACAACCCTTGGACTAAAACATGTAAAACCCCTCGACTCACCATGTAGGTATAACTTGTAAAAAAGCACACAACACCATCAGGAACTACAGCACACATGTCCACCAGCAGGTTACCATAGTTACGGATGACAGCGGGATCTTCACGGGTTTCATACTTAGAACTGATGGCCACCTGATCGTTACCACGACTTACGACCTAAAGGAAGTAAATCAGATAACATAATACATGTAAACAGCCTCCTGCAACTGCTTTAATAGTAACTAAACCAAACCAGGGTCAATTCAACTTCCACTCACTTGCCCTTTTTGGGGCATTTTCACATAAAATCAAACAATTCTAATTCATTTTAATTAAATAAAGAAATTCTATATCACAAATTATATTGTGGATTTATTTACTGATTCCAATTTCCAATTTCTTCTTAAAAATATACAACTCCAATTTCAAATCAAAAATTGAAAATGTTCATCAATTATCATTAGAACAGCGAGTAAGATCAACAGTTCCATGTCCAAGAGGATTTATTACTAAACGTCTTCTAGATAGAATATGTATTTGCACCAGAAATCATCTACCATTTTATCTATATATATCACATCTGCTTTGTGATTTCATATCCAGATTATGGATACATCTGCAAGAATCATGGTTTTACATCCATTACAGTGAACCAAGATACTGCATTTTAGCCATTACTGCTGCACTAATAAAATGAAAAACCAATCTAGATGTAAGAAGTTATGGGAAGATATTTCAGTAAGTCAAGTCAAGCCATCGGAATCAGATTCTGGTCTTCATTCCTACTTTCCAGATACATACCATGGGGCATATACATTGTCTGGCTAGTGTCATTGTGTATGAGGACATGGTGACTGGCCTGAAATCAAGTATTTTGGGATACATCTCTAATGGTGATAATGTCTGAAAAATATAATGTGAATAAATATCTGTTAATATCTGGTATAATTCAGCATTTTCAATGCTATACATATATATATATATATATAAGCAGTCTTATAGTCTTATAATTCAGCATGTGTGTGTGTGTGTGTGTGTGTGTGTGTGTGTGTGTGTGTGTGTGTGTGTGTGTGTGTGTGTGTGTGTGTGTGTGTGTCTGCATGAGCGGCTTTGCTAGACTGTAATGTTTAAAAAGCATTAGGAATTAAAAGTAAAACATGTTATTGGTAAAGGAAGTTGTGAGATGCATAATTAGCCAGATACAATTAGAAGACATGAAACAGTCGAGGCTATGCAAATTTTCTGCACACAATTATACAAATAGCTTAAAAAATTTGATTAATCAATGTAAAACCAACACTTACCCCTGAGGTTATTATTACACTCTGGAATCTATCAAACACAGGCTTCACAGCTATGGACGCATCCATACAACTGAAGTGCATAACAGGGTTTGAGATGGTCGGTGTTCTTTCATCAAATGGTTCAATAATCAGAGTGAAACCTGTTGGGGGGAATGTTTACAGACATCATATTACATGTACTACACAAACTGGATTACAAACTGATTATTTTCATTTATCGGCAAAAGTATTGAGAGGTAATGACAAATTTCAAAGATTATGTGCATAATACTTAATGAGATATTGGCACAAAAAGATCATTTAGTGTTTACTCTATGTAGTCACTCCATACAAAGAAAGCAAAATGACAGAATCATCAAATTCTGGATCCCAAACAGAAAGATGATAAAACAGATCCAAAATTCCAACCCACTTTGTAAACTGTAACCTGAAAGTCCACCATTTCATTTTCAGTCTGCTAGCTTAAAATACATAGCTGTTAACATAATACCACTGACAAACTGCTAACAGATATTGCTTGGTTACTATTTTTACACAGGCTGTTCTGATTGACGTAAAATATATTTCCACTTTCATCATATAACGTGATTAAATTATCATCACCAAATTGGATCAAAATAGAGAACGTACTGATGATTCCATCAAAACATAACTCCCTACCTCTTGTATACGTGCTAACCATTGTAGCAAAATTAGCAATTAAAGTCAGCGGTGAGAAGTCACGAATGTTTGACAACTCTAGTGTACGCAGCAGCGATCTCAATCTCTCAGCACAGAATCTAAAATGAAATAATGCCAAATAAATTGAATGTGATCACCTACAATACAAACAACTGGTCCACCTTGATGTACACTTGCTATAATGTTTTATGGTAATTATTATCATCAACAGTGATCAAATGATGGGACTGATTAAGTTATATAAAAGCATAACTACAATGATATCATTATAACCAGGTAATGTATTTATTCTATTTCATCCACATTTTCAGATATTTTACATGAAGGTTGTTTATATATATATATATATATATATATATATATATATATATATATATATATATATATAGCCCATTAGCCTACCATGTGCACAAAAGTGGCTGTAAAAACACCTGCCTGATATGTTAAAAAATGTAGACAGTCAATACCTGAGACATGACTACAGCGAGTGAGTAAGTGAGTGAGTAAGTAGTTTGTTTTCCCCTAGTGCTAGATAAGCCGGGGACATATAGCCAAGGGTGTGACTCCCTAGGGAAACATCACACAACTCTGACTGAGATGTTTGCAACACAGCATTCTAACCACACTGGCTATTGGAGTACCCAGTTATCCATTTGTTATGAAAGGCTTCATGTCATTTCGTGTATTGACTCATTAAATGTGGGCAGCCGGTGGTATACTGGACACTATTTGAAAGCACAGATACATGGGTAGCCAATATATTGGCCATTAACACTTGCATTTTGTTTACAAACATTGATCATTCCCATGCCCCAAGAAACATGACACTCTGACCCAATTCTGACATGGGCATTTTAGCAAATCACAACACATCTTGTATCCACTGGTTGGCTGCCAAAAACTGTCTATTTTCATACGTACTCTATGAAGTTTTACTGGGAAAATATACTATCTACATGATCAAAATAGTGCAGAAAGGAAAGTTATCAACCAAAGAGATTTTTCGCTGTGGTAATCGATTGAACTGGAGAAGATATGGATGTCCCTGGTTACAAAAATAGTGATGATTTTCAGTGAGTCACTTTAGTTCAATATATTTTATTGAATAATGAATAAAATCCTTATCTATATTTAATCTGCTAAACATCTGACTAAACAAATTATTTGGTTCACCAAATGGCTGTAGGAAGTGGGATATGGAATGAAATTAGCAAGTGACAAATTTCTTGTGTTCCAAAATATCAACATGATTTATTAATTAATTTTGGAGATTTAAAAATTGTTGATGAGCACAATTGTTGGTACTCACATCCAACACGTACCTGAGTGGTTTTCTCTCTATACAGACGGTCTGCAGGCAGTCTTTCAGGAATGATGGAGGACTTTCTTGAACTACGTGTTGCACACGTAACCTGGTTTTCAAGTATTCAACAAAACGGCGTACAAATGCCACAAAATGCTCACCATTTCTTATATTGCCCGGAACAGCTTCTGTTGTGATGGTAAAAACAACAAATTCAGTTTAACATTTTCAAACAATTATTTGATTATGTCCAAAGTTTCAAAAATTTCAAAGAAAGGGCCACAGTCTTTTATAACATTTTATTCTCGCAATTCTCAAATTTGTAACCAATGATTACAGTAACAAATGCATCCATTTCAGACAATAAACCATCAAAATAAAATGAATACTTTAAACAAGATAGTAAGAAATTGGTTCCTACTTAACTGGGTAGCTCTTATTTGCATGTTGACTAAAAGTCAAACACCAAATACATTATGTGCACAAAAGCCCATCATAAAATACACTTATGTAACTGACATTTAATTTAAATCAGTTTCATGTCTAATATATCTCAGTATTTAAAAAAAAACCATAATGCTATAACACTGACTTTCATTTCATATCACTTTTATTAATTATTTCAGAATAAAAAATGTAACATAGGTATATAAACATAGGTAAATAGTAATGGAATTATCAATAAAATAATATCTACAAAAGTAATCATTCATTGTAGGTTTTAATTTCAATAAAATACACACTAAGGACAATTGAGCTTAAGATATTGTTATCAGAATTTAAATCTTTGGCTCAGATTATGTATGGCTTTCACGGTTAAAACATCAAAGCTGTTAACATTATGTGCCCAATAATACTGGATTGGGGAATTTGAAGCCAGGTGCTAGTGATCTGTGGCCAACTGCACTACCAATAATGCCACGGAGCCGCTCCCATCCAATCCCAAAGAAATAATTGTATAATATTGTAAAGCATATGTTGAAGCCAAACTGCAACTGCAAGGAAATAGGTTCAATTATGCGCTACGACCAAACAAACAAGTCGGAAATAAAAGTGAACTCACCTTGAAGAATTTCATCTGGTAATACTGCAAAAGAAGCAACCAAAAGATATAGACCTCATCATATAACATTCTACATTATCAGACCTCTAAAACTTTTATTGTTATTATCCAAACAAATACCACGCCGCATAGAACATTAGGTGACGAACCAGGATTGGAAAGAACAACATCTGTCTCTCTTGCAATATTAGCATCACGAAGGCCCTCAACAAGGTGGTGGTATTCGTTTTTTAATTTCTGTGCATCTGTCTCTTTGATTCTGTGCAAACATTTATTAAAAAATGAATTTTATTTGCTAGTTAATGTTATAAAGTATTTCAGTTAAAGTTAATTCAAATAATGTGATCCATTGTTGTCACTGTGTTACAAAACAAGGTATTACTAATGTTTCAACATTCCATATGTGTTTGCTTTCATTCAATTTATCTATTATGAATGTTGAAATAAATAAATTGAATTAAACATTAGGATAAATCAATTTTTACTATAGCAAACATAATATATTGGTTGATCAAGAGTCGAGAAACTGCAATTACCAACATATATTTGGGATAACGCTTTTGGAAAATCATTAATTATGAGTTGATTCTATTTTAAATTAGCATGGAAAAGTGCTACTTACTTTTTTAACTCATTGCCAAGAGCCTCAATATTCTGCGTACATTTATCTAATGTTCTTCTGTTAAGAGTAATACTCATCGACTCTATACAAACACTGTCTAGAATGGAATCACAGACAAACATAAACACCAAACAGAAAGCTGTTCATCCAATCACAACGCAGCTACAATTCATTTAATGTATCTATTTTCTGATGTTGTTGTTGTTGTTGAAAACATACACAACGACAACAAAAATCTGAAATAATTTCTGTACTTACCAATATTATGTGCCTCATCGAACACGACAACAGATGTCTTTGACAATTCCTTAGACACCAGATCAGCAATTTTTGGATCAAGTAAGTAATAATAACTGTACACCACAATGTTAGCATGCAAAATCTGTAACAGAGTAACAGAAAGACATTAAATCTGAGCAGTCAGGAGTGATTTGTGCCTAAACGGCGACTACTAAATGACAACTGCAATTAATTATAATCTGTAAAAATAAAATGTAACAATATTAATAACATGGTATGGCTTATTAAGCAATTTGTTTTAGTCTCAGGGCTACTGCTGGTAACACCAAATATAGCTGAGGTCCTAATCTAGGTGAACTTCCCATAAACATGGGTAACATAGGTATTTAAACCTCAACTTGGAGAATTGCAACACAGTGCATTATCCACTATACTATTAGGGTGCCCACACATGGTTTAACAAGATATCCTGTCTGGCTGTTGTCTGGCTGTTGTGTGTGTGTGTGTATGCGTCTTATTAAGAACACTTGCTAGCATTTGAAAATATTACAATAATCTACATAGAATAATGAAACACTACATAATAATTTATCCTACTTACAGAGTATCGAGCCAGAAAATATGGACACCATCCTTTCTTTTTGCCATATTCTTTTAAGGTGTCCTACAAGAGGATATTATTTAAAAAAACTAATGTATATTACATGATAATCAACACTGTTAAATGGAATAACCTTTTCAATACGATAGCATGCACACAATCAAACAACAGGTATCTTTTTTTTAATCTAAAATGAAAGTAAATTTACATGCATAAATCTTGAAAAGTATGATTTTTTTATTTAAAAAATCATGCCTAAAAACCTAATGCCATGATCACAACACTGTAGTACATACCAAATCATATATGCCTGGGGGAAGTGGAATTTCTCTACCATGTGCATCAAATTTCTGAAACACATCACATCCCATACCATTAAATATGTCTATACAGAACTTTAGTTAATACATTTTTACCGTTTTGTTTTTAATTTTTAGTAACTAGTTTCTGTTTTAGTGTCTTGTTACCAGATCCACACCACTCTTTGCTACATAATTCAATATTTAAAGAATATTTTTATTGTACAACTCCCAGCCATCACTAATCTCATTCATGATTGATTCTAACAGCAGTAACAAAGCCAGCAGAACTTGTGACCTCTGCCTAAGGCCCAAGCTAATGTTCATACACATCTGACTCCAAATCAGCCAGCAATGAGTGAATTGGTGTGTGTGTGTGAAATTCTTCTCTAGTCTCAGTGCCACTCACCTCTGGGATATATGACTGATGAGTGACTCCCTGAGGAAATGAGTTGATCAGACAAAGCAATGCACAGACCGAAGTAACAGTGGAATGTATACCCAGGCTTGCAATGCACTATCAACTTGACTGAGGGAGTGTTCCCTCCTACCAACAAGATGGTAGAATGGCTTCCGTCACTGTCAGCCACAATTTATTTCCCTCAAAATTTGTAGATTATTTTCACGGCTGACTGAGGTGCCTACCTCCATTCATCATATCTCTCTTCGTGCATAAAACTGAATCATTTAATATACCCATTACATCTAGCGCTGATCCATAACTTACTAACAGATGTAAACGTTGATGTTTAATCACCACTTTTGCGCACATGATAGGCTGAAGGTAATGAGGAGAAGTGAAAAATGAAACACCCTTTTGAAATAACCTGGCCGGAGTTTGAACCCGGGTGCTAGAGATCTGTAACAAACTGCGCTACCACTTAGGCCATGAAGGGATTCCTTATAACTTGCTAACAAAGGCACAATATTACAATAAAGTATCATTAAGGTGAACATCAATGTGATAACTCGAATCATTAGGGTTAAGTTATGTAATATTAACTAGCAAACATGAAGGCACAAAGGGAAAACTTGACACGAACTTCCTTGTGTTAAGTATAATTTGCTGGAGTAATACTATTAATAATAAACCCCGTACAAGATGTCATATATAGCGTAAATTACTGCACTGACATTTTACATGGATTACAAACAACTGTTGACAAAAGGAAGACGTAATACAAATTGAGAACCTAAAGTGTGTGTGTGTGTGTGTGTGTGTGTGTGTGTGTGTGTGTGTGTGTGTGTGTGTGTGTGTGTGTGTGTGTGTGTGTGTGTGTGTTTTATGTTACATATAATAAACGCGTGGGCTCAGGTTTTCGTGATGTTTATAATTCTTACAGAATTATGATCAAACGACTACTACCTAAATAGAAAACAAATTTTATATATTAGTACATATATAACGCAGCTATAACAGGAAATAAAGCATATATATCAGTACATATAATATCTATTATGATAATAATTATAATACCTCCGACAATAACAGAAATAATAGTATTTTCACTCAGCCCAAAATGTGTGTGTATGTGTGTGTGTGTGTGTGTGTGTGTGTGTGTGTGTGTGTGTGTGTGTGTGTGTGTGTGTGTGTGTGTGTGTGTGTGTGTGTGTGTGTGAACAGGTGTCACCGGAAAGATCTGTAATAATCAAACTGTGTAGAAATACTTTCCAATTTTTTAAAGAAAGACCCTGAAATTTTACAAACAGCAAATGCGTTAGTAAATAAAATAGTTCATATATATATATATATATATATATATATATATAATCTTTCTAAAATGAGTGAATGAGTAGTGTATTTAGCCTCAGCACTGGTCACATCTGGAACATATTGCAGATGTATTAGTCAGATTTGAAACCACAACCTGGAGATTTTTAGTGTAATATTGTAACCACTGTGCTATTTAAACACACTAATCTTCATAAAGTGAGATATATGTATGTAAATCTTTAAGTTGATAATACAACAGCTTAGTTTGCATTAACAAATATAAAGTAGTCATATTATACCACACCTCATAATAGCTGCAAACTGGTATGGATGCATCATGATGATGTTGTGAACGGACATAGGACGCTGTCAGTCGGTGACAGTTAACATCAACATCTTTGCCATCGTGACGTTTGCTCACCTAAAAATATAATAACACATCAATGAAATGATTTTGTTTGGAATTTTGATCAAAACTGGATTTAAGTGTAACTGAACACACATATTATAACCATAAACATTTACATTACATATCACCAATCCAGTACATAATTTTATTTTTTGTTTCAAAATTATTTACAATGCCAATCAACGTGCCGAAAACTGACTCCAAACAGTTTAATGATCGGAATTACTAGCTATTATTTAATTCTTCAATATACTTCTAATTTGACTGCTAAATGAAGCGTAGCAACAGAAATTGAAGTACTGACCACAAATATTTAATTTAAACCGCATAACTACCAAATTTGAACACCATACAAACACAGCATTGTCTAGCAAGAGTTTTGGGTAAGGGACATACTTGTATGAACTGTACAGCCTGAACAAAGGTTGCATCAGTTGTTTACCTTAGTAATGGGGTTAAATGTCATGAGTCATTTGCAGGCAAGAACTAAACATTTTCCAATCATACCACCATAATCTAACATAGAAATTCCATTTTTACACAAACACTGGATATATATATATATATATATATATATATAAAACAAATATGAAACAATCTATACCAATATTATAATAAGCACATCATGTGACCCCTACAAAAATTTAACTTTCTGAATCATACTTCACAACAAGCGAGCATTATATAATCTAACCTCAGGGTGTACACAGAGGTTCTTCCGTGAGCTGAGTGCAAGTCCAACAATATTCGGTGATTCACCAGTCTCCTTTTCATAGTAAGCCATCAAGTGATGCAATTCCTCTATGACCTATATAAATATCATTGTAAAATTAATAAATTTAACTGGAATAAAGGTTACAGAACAAATTACTATGGAATGTTTTAATAAATTATGATAATACAATCAATAGTTGAATTCCAAATAGAACAAGATTACAGTTTGATTAACTCATGGTTAATCTGGTGCCATATGATCATGGCATATTTCAGGTAATGTTTGGGCAAGCATAAATATTTCAGCTATTTATTTAAGAGTTGTAAGTAAATAATTGATAATAATTCTAATGAAAACAAAAGCATAAAAATAAATTTATGTTTAGTTTAATATATCTCAATAAAATAATAATAATTTTTTAGATGACTACGAGGTGTGACCTACTTTCTCCAACTCAGGCACAGTACGGGAGCAGTAGATCAACTTGGTCACATCTAATGGATGTTGCTGCAATAAATACACATCTGAATCTATTGGTGTACTGTCAAAGATTACTTGTATCTAACTACTGGATTAAAGTTCTCATAATAGAAAATGAATATACACAACAACTATCCATCTATTCATATGTCATTGACTGACTCGCTTACTCACTGACTCAATGAGATCATCTTACCTTCAAATATGCTACTATGAGGGAAAGTAGGGATACAGTTTTTCCCGTGCCTGATGGCATTTCAAGCACAGCATGACCCTGTTTGGAAAAAATAGTATAGATTGTATTATTGTATTATTGATTACTGTGTTTGGCTAAATTAATGTTAGATTTGAAGCACTGAAAATTGTCCAATCCCCCCCTCCCTCAAAGAAATGATTACAACACCGCTGTCTGCCAATTTCTCTTCATAGTAACTCAAACAGCAGGTTCTCAATATCAGATAGTATACACAGGAATTTAAATTCATATTAAGTGCAACTAATTCAATAACGGAAAAACAAAATCCGCAAGCTCCAAACTGATTTCAACTAAAGTTTCTGTTAGCATGCAATATTTCTAATTATACACACACACACACAATAATTTAAATGTTAATAATAGCATTATTAGTAATAACACCGATGTTGATGATAAGATACGCACCTTAGCATCAAGGGTTCGCTTCAGTTCCAACATATAAGAATACTGTTCTGGATAGATATACTCATATGGGAAGTAAACCAATAATCCATCAACATTTATTCTGCAAAATATATATATATATATATATATATATATATATATATATATATAAAATCATGTATAGGCATCTCTGTATGCATGCACACACACACATACCTGTTGGGTATATTTTGGATCGGAGAGCTTTGCCACGGGTCTAAATATGAACCCAGTGGAATCTACCCAATGTTTAAAAAGAGGGGTCAATAAGATCTACATCAGCATCATTTTAATTAATTTTCTGATCCACATCTCTTACATAAGAAACTATTTGGAGTAAAATAAGTAAATTAAGTGTTTGGGTTATGCAAATTTATATTTGTGGTGATAAAGATTTGTGGGTGAATGAGATTTATTTGTGATCTCAAATCAGAAGGTCAATAAGATTGAGTAAGATTGCAATCAGACAGTCTGTAAGATCGAGCCAGCCTCAAAAAGGGGGATTAAAAACTTCCAAGCACACCTGTAGTGGATCATATGGTGAGTAACTGGGGGGGGAGCACCCCTCTAAAACACATCCACACCAACATTTGGGTATTTGTAAGTGGAAAATAGCAAAGAACATCATCTTTAAGGTTGTATGATTTTAACAGCTTATGTTAACCATCAACATGAACTGCAGCGAGCTCATACATATTTTTTTTTTCAACAACATCATATTCCAGGCAATGTAAACCTAGACAACTATTTCCCACTTAAATACCTGAATACTGTGAAATTATTTGTATCTCAAGCCGTCAACAAAATAGCTCATGAACTAAACAGAAACGTCTTATCTCTATATAGCCAAGTTTTACAAGATCCTACCCTGCATTTTTTATCACAGTATATTATGCATAACACTCTTGTACCGGGCACACTAACTGAATATTTATTATGCATGGGTTATCACTAGTCTTTTGTATGTCAACCAAAGCAATATGTCACAATCAACCAGATGATAAAAAGATGATAATTATGATTGATGTTTTATGCCTACTCTTGTGCACATGGTAGGCTAAATGGGCCGAGCAACCTCCAAAGGTAATGAAGTGAAGTCAAAGATGAAACACCCTGAAACACCCTTCAAATATGCCAATGCCTAGGTTCGAAATCAGCTTGTAGTGATCTGTGATCTAATGCGCTACCAGTTAGACCATGAAGACACCATAACCAGATGATAAAAGCCACATGGATTCAATCCATTAACTGATATTTCGTGAACACTTAATTAAACCGAACTCAAAGAAACACTTTCTACTCTATCTGCTCACTAAGTCATTTTGATTATATCCGCGATGTCATCTTGTGCCTTGTAATTAATATATCATAAAGTGTTTCCATCTTTTTCTATACATGTATATGTTGATGTTTTACAGCCGCTTTTGTGCACAAGGTAGGCTAAATGGGCCGAACGACCTCCAAAGGTAATGAAGCGAAGTCAAGGATGAAACACCTTTCAGATATTCCCACGCTGAGATTCGAACACAGGTGGTAGTGATCTGTGGTCCAACATGCTACTGCTAGACCACAGAGGCGCCCACAGGGTAAGCTAAACAGGCTGAGCGACCTCCAAAGGTAATGAGGCAAAGTGAAAGATGAAACACCCTTCTGACATAGCCATGCCAGGATTTGAACCCAGGCACTATAGATATGTGGGCAACCACACTACCAGTCAAGCCGTATTGTCATTATACCATTTTATATTTCAGTTTCAGACTATTGGTCCCATATAATGTAATGAATAATAAAATGTTTACATCTTCTATACATGTATTTTACTTTATTGCCATCATATAACTTTTATAGATCACTTATATCATGTTATTTCTTGTAAATGTACCATGTTACAGGAAACTACAAGCAGTCAGTCTCACATCAGTTATTGGGAAGATGATGGAGTCAACCATTAGAGACCAATTAGTCTAATATATGACTGATCCTGTTCTGCAATGCCCAGCATGGATTTGTCGCTGGACAATCATGTATGGGACAGCTAATAACAACACTTGAAATATCGTCCGAAATACTAGATAGTGGTTCCCCCACAGATGTAATATACCTGGATTTTAACATAAAGCATCAAACACAGAACACTGGGCTTCTAGGTAGAAGACACTAAGTGGTGGTTAATCACAAAATGTCTACATAGGATGATATCCTTAGGAGTATCCCTCAGGCCAGTGTCTTGGACTCAATCTTGTCTGTTATATTCATAAACGATCTGCCAGATGTGGTGACAAATACGGTGAAGATCCTGGTAGATGACAACAAACTATGTCAAGCTGGTTGGTCTATGTCTGACCATTTCCAGAAAGATCTTGAGAGCCTAGTAGACTGTCCGAGTAAGTGGCAGCTGGGGTTTAACTAGTCCAAATGTAAAGTCATTCATCTATCCAGTGCCTATACTCATCACAATTATAAGATAACTGCCATCCCACTGGCCTCAACATGATGGGAGAAGGATTTGGGCATGGTGATGATTGGTGTTTTACAGCCACTTTTGTGCACATGGTAGGCTAAATGGGCCAAGCGACCTCCAAAGGTAATGAAGCGAAGTCAAAGATGAAACACCCTTCAGATATGCCCACGCCGAGATTGGAACACAGGTGGTAGTGATCTGTGGTCCAACATGCTACTGCTAGACCACAGAGGTGCCCGGATTTGGGCATGGTGATAGATTTGGCATCCTAGATTCAGACATGTCAAACTGGAGTTAGGGAAGAGCCAGCGTAGACCAACCTGAATGATACTAAGTCTGAAAGGACTCGGCTATGAAGAAAGATTGAAAAGGCTGATATTCCCATCCCTCAAACACAGCAGGAGGAGGGATGATATGCTCCAAGTGAGTAAGGTCCTGAATGGCATTGACAAAATAGACCCAAGTATGTTTTTCACAATGGTGTCAAGTTCAAGCACAGGAGGGCACAGGTAAAAGATAGTTAAATTACATCTGAGACTAGGTGTGATACAAAATGTGTTCAGCCAACGATTGGAACTTGATTCCAGCTGGTGTGGTGGACAGCCTGACGTTCAACACATACCCGACTAGACTCAATACGTTATGATAATAATAAATAAATCAAAACGAATTGAAGGTGGTACTAATTGACATGTGTCTCATTATAACAAGTACCATGGAGAGGGGTGATCCCCACTGGATATGAGTAGACCTATTCCTATAATATCCAAACGAAGCTGGTTCGTTGGAGCTTTTCATATTAGAAGCATACATTTGATTCACTGTAGTGTATAGATTCAGTGTATAGAGGATCAAGGGTAGCTACAAATTAATCTCCCTTGCAACATGTGTAGTTGATAGTTGATGTCAAAACCTATAACATCAGTCATTAGATCTAGACTTCTAGACCTAGACAAGGCCTAGTACTAGTAGGCTAGTGCCCTAGCCTAGGCTAGGCCAGTATGCCGGGCCGGCAATTTGGGCGATAATATGAGAAAATGTCTAAGCATGTACTCTTTCGTGGTTTGTGAATAGAAATACAGAAAATCCCTAAACATATTAGAATTTATTTATCAATGAAAGCAAATTATGTAGCATTACTTCATACTGTCTCTTCAGCGGTGAGCTTCAAATAACATAAATTAAGCAAGTACGATGTATTTTATTCAGAACTCTGCCAATGGTGGCGCCACCGTGACGTAAACAAAAATGGAAGCTGAGGGTGGTTTGTTAAAACTTCAGAGTGCTGTTTTCACTGTTCGTGGGTTGAACGAAAAGAATAATGAGCTCCACGTTGCTATCACCGAGAGGCAGAAACGTTCACATTTTGCCGGTGTGGTGGAGAATTCGTTTGTCATTGCTGTCAGCCGAAGACAGGGCAGTCCAACATCAGAAAGTGAACCTTGTATCTGTGTAAATGTGTTTGCACTGGACTCTGATCTTCTGCCAGATCCCCAGCGTCAATCAGTAACGGCAGCCGATAGTCAGTTGCGGTTATTTTGTACAGAAAGATTTCTTGTACATTATAGATTTAATAAACATGAGACGATCTATGTACGAACACTAACACCCTCGCCACTTACGAAGATTACTTTGGCCACTGATAATTGTGCAGCTTTCACGTGGGCCAGTTCACATATTTTTAGTACAGGTTTACTTCTCAGTATATGTAACCAGCACAATGTTATAGCACGTACAGGTGATGTATTTGCCATTCCCTACTCGGAGCTATTTCAACAGGATACCAAGTTTAATATCTCGTTTCTAACAAATCTCGAAGTTGTGGAAACTGAACCGTTCTACCAAGGTGCTGTGATGGTTAACTCAGAGTTACTGATCCTAAATAAATCTGTGCTGGACGTGAAAGATAATGGGTCAAACAAGAGTGAAACAGAACCCTTAAAGAACCCTAGTGCAGTCCGTGTGTCTGACTTCGCTGTTCCACTCACTTCTGTCTTTATACCTCGTCAGATTAACAAACCTACCCTGTACAGGAATACACATAATACAATATGTCTGCAGAGAGACTGGAATATTTTGCCGTATAAATACCTGCACATACAAAGCCATTCTCGTGCAATGTCTTCTGCTGACCACATAGTATATGCTGATATATCCACTCTGAAAAAATTCAACCTATTTGATGCGAGCTTAATTGAAATTGTGCTTGAAGCAAACTATGCTGCACAAGTTTTGTCCCAGGCATCCTCAATTGCTCAGACTAGGACTGATGTAAATCAGAAAAACACTAAAAAGAAACTGGCTAATATTTGCCGAGTAGTTCACTTGAAGGTTTTGGGGCATGAAATTAAAGATTCTCCAAGTGAAAATCTTGGCATTAAATCAGACACCACTTTGCAGAAGGAGGACAAACTCTTCTTACCTTGTAGTCTTCTGTTTAACCTTCAGAGGGGACACACTAAACACATAGGACAGGACCTAATGGTTAAAATCAGGGTGGGTTTATTTACTATCTAATCTGTAATGTATCGATATTAAATATAAATTAATAAACTTCATTTTTACTTCACTGGAGATTGAAAAGAGTGGTGTGAAGTTTTGTAGTGTGGCAAGAATGTGTTATGAATTTCGTCATTAATATGTCATGTATCTGTTCGCTTAGCACATCTTTACATAAAGACACTTTTATATTATAGAAATATCAGCCTGAAACAGAGTACCTGACATCTACCAGCACCTCCTGGAATGGGCATCTACCATATGCAAGAGAGGTGTATGTGTCATGCGTGTACTCACCACAGTACAGTACAGGTGCAGCATACAACGTCGTTTTACAGAAATACTTCAGTACACCAAAGTTAGTTTCTGTTAAATTGTTATAGAATATTTACCTTCTAAGATAGCATCAGTGGCAAAGTATTTTTGGTGAACCTTGCACTATTGTCAACCTATCAGCCATGTGTTGTTTCAAAAAAGCAGAATAATTAAAATATAATTCATAACAAAATAAATGGAATGCATTTCTAGAAAATCTTTTAATAGACTGGACATGCTTTTTAGGACTGATGTATTATCAACTGAATGGTGTGTTCATTTTTGTGCAGAACCCTTCAGAAAGATGACGTATTTGCTGTGGACACAAGCAGTAAGTAATCGGGTTAGATGTATTTATCAGTCAGTTACATTAAAAAAAAAATAAAATATAGATAGATAATGAAAATACAGTACATTTATGTTTTCATACTTTAACAAAGTCCTTGAAAATTCAGATATTTCTAAACAAATTCTGGCCATCCCTTTTCTTTATTTTGCTATAATATTGGCTCCAATGGGTCATATCATAGCCTTTTAATAGTACTTTACAGGTTTTTGTGTGCTACTTTGGTATCTTTTATTCATTGAACAAATCTGTCATTTGAAATGAAAAATTTTCAATTTGTTTTAATGCTGTCAATATAATTTATATCATAGTGTTGTTATAGAAGATATAATCTTATCCGGAGTAAATTTAGCTTCTAACATGGTTGTTGTTTTAACACCATAGTTATTTTTGTGATTTATCAGTATATGTGTGGCTAATATGCATCCTAATAGTCACATGAACAGTTATTAAATGGTTCCAGTTCCTTGGACTTTATGAGATTGCAAAGTTTAGAAGATAATAAAATTATGTCTATAGTTTTTTCAATTACTTCTTAAATTTAATTTTTTTATTTATTCCAGTGTAATTCTAGTTTATAATGCCATAATTAACTCTGATTTCAGTGCATTCTGTATATTTCCAAACAAAATACTAAATACACTTTCTTTAATTGTTTTTGAAAATTGACCAAAATATTAACTGTTTATTTTAATACTTGGATCTGTGCTACTATGTCTATCATTGCACTTTATTGAATAAAATACAGACGAGTTTTTTTATGACTTATACACACTTAAATAAAAGGGTAAATCTTTATTCATGACGATACCATTGTATTAGATCTAAAGTCTATATGTAGAGAAGTCTAATATGAATCCAATATTGATTGTATATCAATATACTATTGATATTTAAAACAATGTAGCTGTCTACCTTTTTTTAAACTTGAAATAATGTTGACTTTGTGTAGTTAAAATACCTCAACTACCCATAAAGTTGGGTTGAAGTTAGCTGTCTAACCTTTTACATTTAATGTTTTACTTAGTTTATTTACTCTGATTCGATACAATCATAAATTTAATTATTTAATTGCCTAGCAAAAAGATGAAGTAACATTGTTTGGTGTTCATTTGTGATCAGTATTTTTTTCTCAATTTCATAAGTAAAAGTAATAAAAACAGCTTTGTATAAAGTTGTAATTTGGTTCCTTTAAGTTGTTTATATTTGTCAATGTTAATCATGAATTTGGAATTAATTAAATGAAGCCAAATAATATATCAAGTATTATTAGTATTTATGTAGCATGGTGATAATTAATTCTTTTCTGAGAAAAAAATCCATACTGAGGTTTTATGAGTAGTGTGTCTTTTGTAGACTTAAGACACAAGCTAGACTGAATGACTGTGTTATCTTACTATGTTCAGTAACTCCTGAAGCTCTGTCCTCTTTCCAGTCGATGTTGAGTTCAGTCAGATTTCAGAAGGTGGCAGCAATAGCTATCCTGTGGTGTACTTCAGAGTTAAAAGAATAACACCAAGAATGAAACGGAAATATCAGACGTACTTCGTAGATGCCAATCACTCGGCGCTCTATCAGGTGTGTTGAAGTAACTCTGTTATGTTCGTGAGTTCCTTTGTTACATGTTATCTTGTGGGTAATAGTGTACCAAATGTTTGCACTACTTTGAATGGCTGTGTCATCATTTAATATTCACACAAGTTTAAGCATTATATTTTTTCAAATGTACATAAGTGCAAAGATAATGTTTGATGTTTTACGGCCACCTTTGTGCACTTGGTAAGCTAAATGGGCTGAGCAACCTCCAAAGGTAATGAAGCGAAGTCAAAGATGAAACACCCTTCATAAATATATATATTAATAGCCGGTATAATTATTTTTTATTAATTAGGAAATGAAATTTCTCACACTGAATGTTTCAGGATGGACCATCCCATAGTTACATACCTAGTTGTTTAGTCGGAGGAGTGCATGATGTAGCTAATCACATTACGGTCCCAGGATTGAGTCATCATGTAGCTAAACTGACAGATCTAATACAGCCTTATCTCAACAAATGGTAAACAGTATTCCTTTCTATTGTTCTGCAGTACTCACTAAATTCTAGTCATGAAAATAATCAAGAACAATTCTGTGATTTGATTATGATAAGTTGGTGTTGAATGTTAAAATCTCTTGTTATTGCTGGTAAATATTACTGCCTGTCTCACCACTGATTACTTTAAAAATTACCATCTAAAGGTTACTTATCTGAGAGAAAAAGAACAAAATGCAGATGATCTCTTATTAACTGCTGTTTATTTGTTTATGCTGTTTTAGACATTTTGTGACTTGAGCAGATCAGACCGTTTTGGTCAAGTCCATCTGGTCAATTCCACATCAAATTTATCAATTCCAATTCCAGATAGAGTAGTAGGTACTCCGAGTACTTACTCTGAGTATCTTCTTGGAATAGCTACTCTGAGTAATTTATATTCCAAGTAGGATTGTCATGGAAGAAATATTTCTGAATTGAAAAAATAAATGGTAAATTAATTTGTAGATTTGATTTTTTGTAGCAAACTTCAATTCTCATTCCAAATTTATCAATTGCAATTCCTTTTTTTTTAAATAAGCAATTCCAGAATTGAAATTGCCTATCAATGCCAGTTCCGGAATTGAATGTCCTTTTTAATACATTGTGTGCATATACTTTTATTGTTAATTTTAAATTGATATTAACATGATATTTGTGATTTGGTGCTTTCTAAGTTGATGTTATTATTGTTGATGTTATTATTATAATTGTTAATTTAGTTTCCTGTAAACTAATAACAATATCTGGCATTAAAGATGGATTTTGTTTTATGATATTAGGTGTCAATCAGCTGAAGCTGTTCCGACTGTATTACTACATGGAGAATCTGGATGTGGTAAAATGTCTATTTGTCAAGCCATAGCTACTGCATCTAACATGCATTACTTCAAGGTGATATTTTGATATGTTTAGCACTAGTCTGGTGGGGGGGGAAATGGGTCCCCTTTGACTCCCAAAATTTATGGATTAGGGGACCAAAGAGGACATACTTACACATCAACTTGTATGTTAATGTTTACTAGTCGTGTATCTAAAAGCAGACACAATATCTGATGCCATCAAGTTTTTTGCTAATTACCATTGTGTACAGTGGCCAGTGAATGGTCCATATCCAATTTGTTATTATGATGATTTGAAAAGATTACTATAAAATTTGGAGTAAATTGGTCACAATGTAATAACAGTTTATATTGCCTTGGTTTATGCAGAGGCTAAAATGAATAAATATCACTTATGATATCACTGAATATCTTATTTCCATCGGACATCAATTCATAATTGAGGAATTGTGTGCTATGTTTATTTGTAATTAACCCTTTAACATGTTCATCTAAAATAGGACCCTCTGTACATTCCCTTAGAGTAGCTTATGGATCTACCACTGATTAAACATAACATTTTGCAAATGTCGGTACACATGAAACTGAAACCATTTGGCCATCAATCCCATTGCATAAGGGAAAAAATTGTAAAGTAAAATCTTTATGTGTTTTTGTATATTTCTTTTACTAATGTTCAAGCTAAATATATAAAAGATGTCTCACATTTCTTCGATGTTCTTATGTCTCGTTATGTAAGCCTCATGGTAATGATTATTTAACAATTTTACGAACAATTGTGCTAATGATCGACAGGTGAATTGTCATGATCTGTGTGCGGATACATCCTCAGCAACAGAAGCTAGAATACTACAGATGTTCATGAGAGGTTTGTTTGTACTTCTGTATTACGTCAGAAAAAATATCTTGATAACATAAAAGAATATAACGATTATTAAGTTGGAATAGTCCTGAAGATTATACCATTTTTGTATTATTTATCATGCTTTAAGTTTATATTCCAAATATGTTGCTTGAACAAATACAATTGTACATTCAGCTGTGTGTATGTCTGACAATTTGACTGTAAAACTTATTTGAGTACAAGATATGGATTGTTATTCATCTTTGAATTATCGCTGTCTTCCCATATTTTCAGCCTGCATGTATGCTCCTTGTGTACTGCACCTTAGTAACATACATACTTTAGGCAAAGACAGAGATGGAAACAGTGAAGGTAATTAAACAGGATTCGATGACCCAAAACATTTATGGCTTTATAATATTCAAATATGCATATTCATGATTTACAAAAGATTACCTTATGATACATCTGTTCATATAAAAAGTAGTTTTTAATAAGCAAACTAAATGTCAGCTGGTCATTCTGTAATTAATTTTTCTCGCTATATACATCTTTGAACATAGATGCGAGGGTGACAAGTTATTTCCATGAATGCATTGAAAACATATTGCATAAGGAAAGTGCCAATTGGCCAGTGGTTGTCATAGCAACTACATCAAATTTGAGAAGTCTGACATCAGATATGCATGCAGGCTTTCTGCACAGTTTCGAGATTGAGGTGAGTAAAAGCACGTTTGCCAAGCATCCCTGCATTGCGACAATTCTGTAGCTCACTGACGGTGTGTGGAAATATTCCAGGTTCCTAATGATTCTGCCAGGAAAGTGATGCTGCTGTCATTACTCAATGACATGCCACACGTACGAAGTCTGTCACTGGATAAAATAACTCAGAGAACTGCTGTAAGTATCCATTAGATCTCCTCCCATAAACATCAAATATCCTGGGTGAATAAGGAACTGGGTGAATGAGAGCTATTTGGTGTCTCTGTTGATTGCACTTTAAAGAGAAATGAGATAATCAGAAGTCTTTTATGTAGAATATCAATAATGCATTGCAAGTTTGTCTTTAGATTAGTGTGGGCATAGTGGTTAGAGCACTGCACTAAAAGCTTCTGAGTTGTGGGTTCAAATCCAGCTCATGTTTGAGGCATTTGAGGCATCCGTTTCCCTCGACAGACATCCCTCTGTATTATGTTTAATGTCATTCTGAAATAAATGTATCTTCCATCATTGTTATCGTCATTTCATCAATGTTTTGTTACCGTTACGAGTTTTATAAAAAAGATATTCTGAAAATGTTATGATTAATCTTAAACACATTGTTGAAAACTCACTTTTTTCTATATGTTGACACAGTGGTTTGGTTTTTACCATTAGTAATATTATGGATCTTTTATTGTGTTTTAAAAAGGGCTTTGTTCTTGGAGACCTTGCTGTCCTCGTTGCCGAAGCAAAGAAAGAAGCTTATAGAAAAGTACTGAAATTTTGGTATGAGCTATATTTTAATATTACTTATGATTAAATTGGTATTTAGTTCTATCATCATGCTGATGTTTTTATGTTAAACATTTTTCTCTCCATCCTTCCACACACACACATACACATCTCACTTCACCAATGATCACAGTATTGTATACAAGCTTGTTTTGACTAGGAGCACATTAATCTATAATTAATTTTTTCACATGAATTGATCATGTTTGTGCATTATAGTTTTGTAATATAAATATAAAGAACTAGACATTCTGTTTCTTTGTTTCCATGTCGCTAAAAGTTTGATAAAAATAGATTAACTATGTGTATATGAGGTGTGCAAATTGTCTATTTATTTTAGCCATTCAACCTGTTGCTTTCATTTGTTGTCCTTTCACTTTAGTGTGTGTGTGTGTGTCAGAGTGATTACAGGACTAAGGTGATTACTTATGATTATGAATACTTGACAATATAATGATGATTGATGATTTACGGCCACTTTTGTGCACGAGGTAGGCTAAATGGGCCAAGCGACCTCCAAAGGTAATGAGGCGAAGTCAAAGACGAAACAACCTTCAGCTATGCCCACACCGGGATTCGAACACGGGTGGGAGTGATTTGTGGTCCAGCACTCTACCGCTAAACCATGGAGGCGCCCCGAATATAATGATCATCATTACACTAATAATGATTTTAGCCAATTATGATTGTTGTGATTACATTGCAATCAGGATTACAAACCATGTTTATCATAGAAAATGTATTAAAGCTTACATAGCCTGTAACTGTGAAAGTGATTAAAACTCATATAATGATGTATAGCCTAACAGATATATAACTTCCTCATTATTATAATTGGCAAATTGCTATCTTTATTAAATAATAAGACTTTTGTCCATAAACTGTAAGTGAAAGCATGAAAGAAACAGGAAAGTACTATAGTTGTAAATTGTAATTCCTATTCTAGTCAGTGATTAGCAATCCTAATGCAGAGGTCATCTGGATGTTTTAAACAGTGATTCCAGACCAAAAACCACTTGATATAAATCAAATATGATCATATTTAAGGACTGAAGAAATTGAGGGGTATTATTTTTTAAGAATGAAGAAATTTTATCTTTGGTTTCTGCTTCTCATCACCTGGCTGGCCGCTGACATGGATCACTGTATATATTTGTCTGACTGCGCTTGGGTATCTTTCTGGGATACTTCCATAGCACCATTGATAGCACATTGTATTTTAATATTCCTGGTCATGTTTGAAATCATGCTGTTACCCATCTGTGTGTGTGTGTGTCACTGGATCATCTCATTTCCTTTGGTAATCACTCCATGGCCTTATGTTAGCAGTGTGACCAGAACCAATGCCAAAAACAAAAGTACCCACTCTGTCGTTTGTGTATCTTTACGCCTACTTATTAATAAATCATTATTTAACAGTTTTCCAGGTATACAGACTCCTAGCCAACAAGATGAATACTACATGTCTATATGTGGGCCAGTGGTGGGACAGAATGACTTTGATGATGCTCTGGATAATCTGCAAGCTGCTCATTCAGATGCTATTGGGGCACCGAAGGTATGGCAGCAGTGATAATTAAATATAATCATCCTTCGAATTTACCATATTGCTCGGAGACAAGTTATGGCAGTTGAACAAGGGTTTGGATCATTAATGAAGCAGCTATGCCAGACTAGTCTGATTATGTAACAGTATGGAATTCTGAGAGACTTGGAGCAATGAGCGATTCTATAAATGGATAATTTCACAGTTTAAATGTTTTATGTAGAATTATTTCTTTGTTGGAAATGGTCGTGCTGCTTTGTACCTGCCAGTTTAACATCTAATTCTAAACATTCCTCCTATCGTCATTTATCAGAACATACAAGCAATGAAATGCTTGGTGTATGTGGACAAAAAGAGTTACAAAAAGTAATTATTTACCATAAACTAAATGAATTTTTAAATACTGAACACATATGTTTTCAAACAAAATAAATTGCAGCAGATTTATTATCTTAACATCTTCATCTTGAATAGAGATTTATTATATACATGTCTTGGTACACAGAATGAACACTTGCAGGTTGGAGCTTATATATGTGTGTGTGTGTGTGTGTCAGAAAGACAAAAAACACCAAATGACTGTTCCAGTTTATTTTGATTGGCAATGTTTGATGCAGCAATTTCAACATACATTCAGTTACTGTATATATTTGCGTATAAGTCAATGCAGCAGATAAGTCGAGGTCAATTTTTTACCCTGTAATTCTTTCCTCAGCAACACACACACACACACACACACTGCTTTCACTTTGATGTTATAACTAATAAACAAACTTGTCACACCAAATATACCTGATTGTAACTTCAACTGGCAAGCACTATTAATTAACTGTTTCACAGCAAGTGGCAGAGCAAGGTTTGCAATGTGAGCAGTGATTTCTATATTAGCGTTATTCATCTGGAAGTACCAGTAGTTAACAGCATGTGACTATCAAGTATTATTACATAAAGACAGGCATGTTTGTGAGATCCAAATAACAGTTTGGTGAAAATTAATTGTTATTTATTGAATAATAATGGGTTAGTAGGCAGCGAAGTGATGATTTTATTCAAATTCTGGCTCTTATTGGGTTGAATCCTATAGTGTTGTGTGTCAAGGGTGGCCAAAAATATCTTTCCATCAGCTAGTAGGAAATATGATGTCGTTTAAGTTGAGGTGCTTCTGGGAACTCCCTTTTCCTTACCCAGAAGATCGACTTATACCCAAGTATATATAGTAATGTTAAACAAGACAAATCCAGATATGTTGGTAAACATGATTGGGTGAATTGTTGAAACACCCAAAAACAGAGAGTGTAATGCAAATGGTTTTGTATGATTAGCAGTGCAGATAGATGTTTGGATGTTTACCAGAAATGTATATGGAGTTGACTGAATTATCAGCAAAATCTTCAGATGTTGTGCATGTTAATGGATTTGGTGACATTTGCTTTATCTGGTTAATTAAAATTTCATTTAAGTGGAATATGCCTAATCAGGAGTAGACTGTAATAGTTTCATAATGAAAAAGGAAAGACCCATTATTAAACATGTTAGCCAGTTAAGTTAGGGCAGTGAATGACCCAGATTCTGTGATAATATATTCCAAAAGAGTTCATGTCTAATCACAGAATTAAAAGTAAACGTCTTTGGATGGTACTGAACACTGAATGAACAGGAGCTAAAAATATATTAAGTTTGGATGTGGGGAATTAAAATAGTTATAATAATGGAATTATTCTTATATCAGTCTGTAATATATGTAATAAGAAAAGTTTTGTGCTGTAGATGGTTTGATGAGAACTGAATCACGATTCATTTTGGCTCATTGTTTTGTGAAACAGATTCCCAATGTGACTTGGGATGATGTCGGGGGGTTGACGTCGGTTAAAGCTGACATCCTGGACACGTTACAACTGCCCCTACAACATCCAGAACTGTTTACAGCAGGACTTCATAGATCTGGTCAGTATGATGCGGATTTAAATATATCCGTGTGTATGGATTCTTCAGTAAATCCTGTAGATCTAATTAGCTAGATTGTAAACGGTGTGATCAGGGAAGACAAAATCTTCAGTTTGACTCTACCAAGTGTACCTGATGTTGGGTTGTTGCAAATTAAATGCCAGAAAGTAGCCACAGCCAGTTTATTGGTTCAAAATTTGATAGCGTGTCAAAATAAGTTTATAGGATGAATGAGTGGTCTGTTTATCTCATTGAGGTACAGGGCAAAGGATCCAAGAGGGCTAACAAAACAGATGGCAAAAACATCTGTCTATCCATTTACTGAACCTCACATTTTGAATTTATTTAATTAATCATTTTAGGTTTACTGATAATTAAATCTTATAAAGCAGTCTGATGTTTCTACTTTTTATTTTCAAGTAATTCATATAGTTATGACATAACGTATTAAAAATAATATAGAGCTTTTTTAATAAACTAGGTACAGGTGACAGTTGTAAGAAGTTTATTTATATTATAACTCAATCCTGTACACACAGGCGTTCTGTTGTTTGGACCTCCAGGAACTGGTAAAACTCTGCTAGCTAAAGCAGTAGCCACTGAATGCTCACTGAACTTCCTCAGGTATAACATCATCTTAATCTTAATGAAGATTTTAACTGTAAAAAAATTATATTTTTAAAACATGTTTTAATGGCTTGCTATGATTTATTATGTCTTTTTTATTAAATTTGTGAAGTATATACAATGGTCAGATATTTGGATAATCTCGGCTAATATTTTAATAAAACACTTCTTCCATCAGCTAGCACTGTTTTGACATAAATGTGATATTCCTAAGATAAACGCTCTATATTGTAGTGTAAAAGGACCAGAACTCATCAATATGTATGTGGGTCAAAGCGAGGAAAATATTAGAGAAGGTTGGTGATTAATTTTAAATATGAAATAGTTTACATAATGCTTCTTTACCAATTTTTTTTAATTTTATCACAATGTTGAAATAAACAACAATGCTATTTTGTAGCCTGACTTAATTTTAGCATATTGATTTTAATATTGTAGTTTTCTCTAGAGCTCGTAATGCTACGCCATGTGTCATATTCTTTGATGAGTTGGATTCTCTGGCACCCAACAGAGGTCGTAGTGGGGATTCTGGTGGTGTCATGGATAGGTAAGAGCTATATCTTAGTCGGTATCATCATATTCTAATTATATTTCAGGTGTATAAGATCAACAAGAATAAACACCTGCCATTATGGTATTTCCTAATACCTTGAAATAACGAACGTGTTTATTATGCTGAACTAGATACCAAGTGAAACCAACACTTAAACTGAACAGATCAATCCATCACTCCTTGCCCTGTCCAAAAATAAGATATTTCATGATGATAATTCTATAAATTGATGTAACAAAAATATGATGCCATAGACACTCCCCCTCCCTTCTCCCCCCAAACATAAAAAGTTAAATTCATCGAAGATAAATTATTTGCTAAAAATTCTTAATAGAATCTATTTTCTCATTTAGAGTTGTGTCACAGTTGTTAGCCGAGTTGGATGGATTACATAAATCCTGCGATGTGTTTGTTATTGGTGCTACTAACAGACCTGATTTGCTTGATCCAGCCTTACTGAGACCTGGCAGGTATGTGAGCAGTGATGGACGGCGACTGGGCTTTTATATGGTGCTTGTGTATCTGCAATTTTCATGCATCGCCTGGTTCTGTATTAAGAATTAATGTATTTGGCTGTGGCTGTGCAGAAGTATTCAGATGTATATATGAGTAATTCATTATTTGTCCTTCCCACTCTGCATCATGATTTAATATACATCTTCATAATATCAGTATTTTACTAACATTTTTAGCTTTTGTTCTGCAGGTTACATTTCTAGGTTCATATTAAAATTAATGCCTTATTCCAGTTTTGACCGCTACTTGATTACCTTTTATGATATAAGGGTTTTTGTATTTTGTTATAGATTTGATAAGTTGCTGTATTTGGGTGTGAGTGAAGACAAAGTTACTCAACTTAATATCCTTAAGGCTCTCACCAGGAAGTATGACTATTATATAGAATACCAGATTAGGCTCGGTGCAGTATTTGTTAAATTTTGTTTTGGTCCATAATATAGAAAACTATTGTTGTCTGTGACAGAATATAATTCTTGTTTTAGGTTCAACTTATCACCATCGTGTAACTTATCTGAGATTGTTGAGAAGTGTCCAAATAACATGACTGGTGCTGACTTCTATGCACTGTGCTCAGATGCAATGCTGAATGCACTCAAACGAGAAATACAGAAGATAGAAACAGGTGAATGGGGTTGAAGTTCATTGTCTTTCCTGTGGCATCATGGTCATTGTACAGATCAGTCTGTTGATGTATAACAATTAATTTTTCATTACTTTTTTCTTATTAATTTTTATATATTATAAGACACTTTAGTGTAAATTGTGTTATTTTAAGAGTGCTATACCAAGTTTTATGTATCAGTTATCATTGTTATTTTAGTATGGCAACTATCTAAATGTTTGTTATTCTGAGTAGCACCTAACAGTTGCAGAATTATTTACCTGATATATATATATATATATATATATATATATATATATATTCAGTTTGTTTATATATAATTAAAGGAATTCTGTTTTAGTTAACTGTTGATTAATTGTTGTTTAATTGTATTATTTATTTATTTATTAATATGCCATATTTTATTTTTTGTAGGTGCTGATGGGTATAATGAGGAAGTGGAGGTATCTGATGCCGATTTCTATGAGGCATTGAAAGATCTGGTACCCTCTATATCGGAGTTGGAGCTAGAACATTACAAAACAATACAAAAGTCATTAATATCAGGAGTATAGATTAAATTAAATAACTATAATATTATACAGTCAGACCTGGATAATACAACAATGTTAGTCACGCTTGGAAATGTCAGATTACAAAGAAAATTGGATTATCTAATTTGGCCTGCTGGTTGTTTTGACAGTATCATAAAGAGCAGTTCTATGGTTTGATATATTAAGGCATGTATTTCATTTGAATGGTAGAAGCTTGTGGTATTGATTTAAAGTTTGCATTATACCAAATCCAAAATATCTTTTATTATGCCCTGGCAACCAATCACAGGAATATTTTCAAGTACTGGGATGTAAAATATATCAGAAGTAAGTTGTTGGTGCCAAACTGACAATGTAGTCAAAGCCTCACAAAATCTGCATTTGATTTGTCAATCTTTCTGGGCATGTTCCAGTAGTATATAGTAAATTTTCTGTTGGTGTCAATAGTTTAATTACAGGACCAGATGAATGAAATATTATTGGATAACACAAGGTAATTGCACTTTCCATTCTTAGCCTAAATAAAAAATGTCTGTAATATTAAAGTAAAATCTTGTTTGTATGCATGACTCGATCGTATGCTATGAAACCCTAATAAACTTTGATGCAATCTGGGAAGCTTTATAAAATATAAATCTTATAATGGCTATTACCTGTGAATTTTAATGTTAGTAGTTCTTTTGTTTTCGATAATTTGTTATTTGATTGTTATTGTGGAATAAAATATATGTCTTCCTGCTACCTGTATTTATATTTATCCTATTTCTGGAAAAATATATTAAAGACATAATGTTAACACACACAAACTGATGGAGTACAACCTGTCACAACAGAGCATATATAATGTATTCAACTAATTACTTTATGAAAATTGTAATTGTTAATCACCATAAAAATAAAAGGTAACATTTAAATACTTGAAACCTTTTCTACTCTGAAATATACTGTTTGATCAGGATCGATATATGATTTAAATATATTTTACATAAAACAGATTTTTGAGCCAGAATATCCTGGTGTTTGCATATACGTGAAGCTATAGTATGTCTATTTCTCTGTTTAATAAGAGTTTAGACATACGCACAGCTGAATGTAAAGCAGTTAGCCACACCTCTAGCATCTAGGTTCAAATCCCGGCTGGTCATACTATTTCCCAAAACAAATTGTTTCATCTATCACTTTGTCTTATTATTGCTGGAGTTTGCTAAGTCCGTAAAAAGCAGCTTTTATATATTGCATTGGTGTTTATTTAACACTAGTAAAAGTCTAGTGTGATGTTTATCACTAATTAGCAAGACGAATTTTAGTATCGATGTAGGAAATAGTCAAACCCATTTCAACCCTTCACGACAATGCTTTACTTCGATCTAGATCTGTATGCTTCTATAATTTCATCTATTTCCATTTTATTCTTTTCACGCGTATAGCATTAACAGCTCTTAATATGTAATAAAATTAGATTCTGCAACTTTGACAATGTAGGAAACTGCACTTCCGGTCTTACAACGCGCGTTGTAATCCTGTTTTGTTTACCTTTTTTTAAAGTTTTGGTTCAGAATCGTAAAAGCAATGGCATGACTCTACCGAGGTTTACCACATTTTTTACTTACCTCTCAAAACGCATAGGACTAGATTTACAGTCTGTTAAATATTGTCTGTTAAATACAGCTAACAGGACTATGACAGACAATGGACAGGTCGTTAGTATAGCAGATCATGATGTGCAAAGTAAGTAGATTAAAATTTTAAAAGTCTTAAACTAGTTCAAGTTAAAGGGAAAACTATATATAACAATATTTTAATATAAATGAAATAACTGAGACTTATGTACTAGTCTAGATCTAGCCACATTAGGGCATTTATTTAGACCGATTTAAGACACGTTATTTATAGCTTTTGAATATATAAATTAGAATATATTTGTGACTTGTCTTATATGGATATAATAATATATAATTAATAGATTAAGATTCTATTAATCTACAGTAGGCTGAGTAATCTAGTATAGTCTAGATATAGCTTTTTCATAAATTATGATAATTTAGATAAATGTATTGTATCAATGTATGTGAACACAAGCATTCCTTAAACATAAAGGTCACAGCCTGTCACAGGATAAGAATAAGTAAATATAACGTAGCAAACAATTATTTTATTCCCTATCGGGTAGACTACCACACTCAAAATAATTCTAACCACCAGATACCATATTTCCATTAAAATGTTCCCTAAATTCTTAATTCCCAAAGCTTACTCGGTCCATTGCAAGTGTATACGAGCTCTACATCGTGTGGCATAATCTTTGACAAACATAACGTAGTGCCATAGCTTTGTTTACAAGCTTCCTGACCAGTTGACATACAAAATGTCAGATTGTGATGAAATTTGGACCACGGATATCAAGCCCTACAAACAACTTTGATCCACTTACGAAAAAGATCACAGACAGTATCAATCACGAAGAAGTAGCTGCAGCAAATGTAGCCATGGACCCAAAGCAGTCACCTGCGCTACCGACAGCTGGCCCCAGTCAACAACAAGGGTTAGATTGGTGTGTACCCTCTTAACCCTATTTTCGGCCTATTCAGTCAGAAATGAAGGTTGTGGCAATGTAATGTTCAGTTATTATCTTATTTTGTGGCATTATTTTGTTTTATTTCTATTGAATTTGAAAACGAATATCAAGCAATAAAAAAACATCGATCGATCATTGAAAACCAAGTCACAATGACACAACACAATCATTTGACATAACACACAAAGCCTCATCCCTATTTTCGGCCTATTCACAACAAAACATAGTTCCCATGTCCGTATGACGAGCCGCTTGTTTCCATTTAATAATAATAATTATTACACTTTGAGGACCATATGTTTGTTATTTCACTGTGTTTGGCACGATCAGTTGGATATGACATAAATAGTGTCAGGCTCACAGACGATGTCATTCCATCCATATTTGTCAAACAGCCTGATGCTAAGCCCAAACGAATCAGCAGTTTGGCAAGTTGGCTTCCACTGCACTGTGTTCATGTTTTGCAGCCAATTATGCAGAGGAGTCTTGATCTATTTGGACAATTATAAGCATTTTACATGTTTAACCAAGATAATATAGAATATGTAACACAGGTTAACCAATAATAAGATAGCACTTATTATAGCCCCACATATCCTAATGATTAGTTCAAGGGCATTTAGCAAGTTGAAATAAATGCATAAAATTTACATTATGTACACGTTAACAATAATGCCTATGGTCATCCATATGCCTGTCTGAACAAGTGAAGCTTTAGTGTAGATTTTAAGTTATTTAATTTGTGCGTGCTCATGATATAAAATGGCAGCTCATTCCACATTGACATCTGTGGGGCAAAGTAAGCAAATCCTCTTTCACCAGCCATTTTTAATCTGGTATGAGGATCAGTCAACAGAGATGAATCAGATGATCTTAGTTGGTGTTCGGATATATGTGTCCAATAATAGTGTTAGATAATTGTTGAGGGCTTTAAGTGTTAAAAGGAGAACCTTAAATATAATCCTTTGTCTGACTGGAAGCTAATGGAGTGCTCTGAGTATGGAGGTAATGTGGTCTGTCTTTCTAGTTTTAATTACAAGTCGAGCTGATTATAGATAAGATACTGATTATATATATATATATATATATATATATATATATATATGTATATATCGCAAAAGCACACACTGAATGTGACCTTATTCTGTCCACTCACTCACTTAAATATCATTTTGTTATAACCTTATATTTTATAATGTAGTACTAGTAACTTGATGTTATGTCTTTGCAGCGTGGCAAGAAAATATTAAATATGCTTGTCAAATTCTGAAGGACAACAAAATAATAGCTTTGCCAACTGATACCATATATGGCATAGCAGGACTGGCTCAAAGTACAACAGCTGTACATAATATATACAACATCAAAAGCCGAGATCTTACCAAACCAATAGCCATATGTGTGGGAGATATCAAGGACATAAAAAAGTTAGTGTGGATGTGTGTGTGCGCACAAACCGAACAGAGAGAATGTGTGATTGTCGGTAGCTGACTTATAAATCAGTAACATATATTTGATTAAATGTAGTAAATTTATTTATTTTTAATGTTATGTAATTAATTTTATAGTAAGGTCAGCCTTTGTCTATGCAGTGTTTTAATCTTAACATCAACACGTAGGTGGGGAAAGGTGAACATATCCGAAGAATTGCTATCCGAGTTGCTGCCTGGGCCTGTGACTATTGTTCTGGAGAGAACATCACAATTGAATCCTGACTTGAACAGGGGTACATCATTGGTTGGAATCAGGATACCAGATTATGATTTCATCCGCGACTTGACCAGGTCATGTGATGAGCCACTTGCACTCACCAGTGCCAACATCAGTAACAGCCTCAGTGCCGTAAAGATACAGGTATAGGTCTTTAATTGTGGTATCTTTTTCTATCTAAATAGATGCTTTTCTATCATAATTTTATGTCTCACAGAACTGGATTCTTAATTAGAATGAAAAACTAATTGAGATTGTACTTGTTTTTAAACTTACTAGAATAACCAACTGTTGTTTATCATGAAATGAATTACAAGGACATGAAATTTATATATATATATATATATATATATACTAAAGTTCATTTATTTGTCTTCTAGACAGTGTTCTTCTGAATCTGGGGACTATCTTTTACTGAATTATTCCTAATTTTAATGATCATCCACATAATTTTTGAGGGTGCTCTCTTGTTTTGAGAAACTTACTATAATGGTATAAAGTGAATATTTTAAAAGTGTGACTGCACTGTGTATGAATTAAAAAAAAAAATCTAACAAACAAGAAATATCACAGAGAAAGTTGTAGGAATATAGTTCTGTAATATTCTTACTTTGTAGGAGTTTTCTGAACTATGGCCAAATGTGGACAAGATATTTGATGGTGGTACACTTGGTAGTTCAGTGTATTCCAGACTTGGTTCTACTGTCGTAGACTTGTCCAAATCTGGATTTTATACCATCATTAGACCTGGAAGGTAAATCACTTCTATATGCTGCTTTACTTTTTAAAGATTTACTCTTTTTTTTAAATCCATAAACTTCGCCATTTATGACACCTGAAGGTAAGGATGATTCAAATAGGTATGTCAGTTCTTACAAGAAAGTTTCCATTCTCTGTGCGTGTGTGTGTGATTTAATTTGCATCCATTTTATTAACATTTAATGGCATGCCACTTTCTGGTCTGGACCACTTGATCAAATGAAGTAAAAGAATTTAATCTTTATATTTGGTTCTTGTTTCAGCTTTGATAAACAACAGTATATTTATGTTAATATATATTTCTTCCCTTTCAGTGCCTACAAAAAGACTGTTCATTCACTGAAAAAATTTGGACTTGAAGAAGATATTAAATCCTGACACTAAATGCACATTTTAGCCATTTTTGTCTTGCGGTCTTGTGCTAAAAGAGCTCGGGTTATTATTTCAAACGTTATAAATGAAATCTTTTGGTCAGAAATGGTGAATGAAAAAATATTCTCTCGTTTTTACAGTTTGATGTTTTTGCCTTAAATATTGGAAGAGCCTAAACAATGTACATATATTTATGTTTAAATACTTTCATAAAGTATGTGAAATAAATATTTATGTCTAACCTTAAATTTATGAAAGCGAAGGCAATAAAATGCACTTGTTTTCAGTCGGATCTCACTTAGCTGACAATAATTTCAGATCATAGTTGCAAAGACTCCAATTTTATTTATTGGCTTTTTGTGTTTGGTGATCACTTAACCTATTAAAAATACTTGTAATATGGGTATTACAAGAAGACTCTGAGCTTAGTATGTTGGATGTTTGTCATGTGATAAGTAATTTATAGTTTTTTTCGTGGTGAGGAGATGAAACTTTGGTTTCTTTATTGATACATTCCTGTTTTTAACTATTAATATATAATGTATAGCAGTTTTGAAAAGATCAAAATTAATTTAATTTTTTTTACTTCATTGTGTGAGATGAAGTACAATAGTTGACAACGACTTTTTAAAACTTATTATTGCTGTTGGTCTCATTCTGTCATCTGATTTTAAGATGCATTGTCATCTGTCTTTCTTTGATTTTATTTCAAGATGTGTTGTCATCTTTAACAACAAGACAGTTATTTCTGTTTTCAGTGCAGATATCCCATTTCATCAAAGTCGTGC
The DNA here is from genome assembly GCA_025642065.1 of Paralvinella palmiformis. Classification (NCBI taxonomy): domain Eukaryota; kingdom Metazoa; phylum Annelida; class Polychaeta; order Terebellida; family Alvinellidae; genus Paralvinella; species Paralvinella palmiformis. The sequence continues at coordinate 541,674 of JAODUP010000111.1, read as the reverse complement.
ATAATAATCTTGAAGTTTTGTTTGTGTGGTTCATTTGGTGCAATAAAGAAAGTGTTATGATCTATTCACAAGGAGAATTTGTTTTCATGTTTGTAATCTTGTGTTTGTGCGTTATCATTATTTAAACAAACCAACTGTGCAAAACTTTAGTTACCAGTAGTTTATTTTTTCTCACTTGTTTTATGAGATGTTGTTGTTGTTTGTATGCGTGTGTGTGTGTGCACTTGCCTTGTCATGAAATTTGATGTTTAGGGCCTATCTTCAGAGATTTTGTTGAAGTTCTGAATTTGTGTTCAGCTGTCTGATTCATGTAAATCCTATGAGAAATGGGGGGAGGGGGTTAATCTTCCATGATGTATCACTATATTCATGTTAAACTTATGGTTCCTCCAGTGGAAAGGGTTTTCTGTGTAGTTTAGATAGATTTTCACTCGACACGTGATCAGCCAGCTGCCTGTGTAACAAGTTCAACTTTTGAAACGGAAGTTCCGTTTGTGTAAAAAAAATCCAGATAATTTCCATCTTGATCAAGACGAGGTCACTATTATAGAAGTACTCTTATCAACTGGTACTCATCACTCGTGTGATGGCTAACCAGCGACCAAATGTTTATCAACCATTGTCTCGTTGACATATAAACATATTCAAGAGATATTTGCCATTTAGTATATACAATACTATACAATAAAGCACCATTCAGGATCAAATAAAACTACCGGAAACTAAAAACGTGTCCATAAAGATTGTATTATCAAGACTTCCCGTAACCCTTGAAGTACGATTGCAGATTAGTCGTGCCTAGATTCACTGCTGCTAACTTAAAAGTAAGCCTTAACTTAAGCATAAATTAGAACTGACGTATATGGTACGCGTGTTGTTCGGTAACTGACTCGAAATAAACTATTTTAAGGGGATTCCCGCGATTTGGAGACGATTTTTCCCCCAAAATAAGTCTCTCGCGATGACCCTCACACGCAGTTCTTTTAAATGTGGTGCTTATGAATGTTCCCTGTTTTGATTCGGTGGTTGTACTTGACCAGATACCTAGGAATCGAAGGGTAGTCAATGAATAGAGTTTTGTGTAAGAGTACAGTGTGGGAACCATGTTCGTTAAAAAAGTGATCTTGTACGTTTGGATTAATTGTACAATACTTTGAAGTCTGTTTTTCGAGTTATGTATGTACAACATCAGGAATGACTCATGGGTGTACACTTTTCTAACATAAAAAAAGTTGGTCCCGGTAATTGTCAAGTGTGAAATAGTCAATTATACTACCTTTGAGTAGTAATTATACGGAAAAATTAAGCGGAGAGATTTTTAACTGTTGATTTACGGTTAATATTAAACTTCAATCAAGTCGAAAATATGCACAAGAATCAAGTACTCGTTTACGTACATAGAAAGGCATTCGCCGTGGAAAGGATCTGAAAATGTATTAGGATAAAAAAAACTGACATGATTCTTGACTAGTTTAGAGCAGCGCCCCACGCGGACTTTAAAGTTCTATAACAAAGGGTTTGCAGTAATAAAAAACGAATTTTATTGAGCAAACATCGTATTCACCGCCGTTTAAGACTCTAGCCAGAGTGTTTTTAGAACAAACACATTTTCGTTTATATTAATATAGATAACTTTTAGTAAGTCATCTTTGTCTGTGATCTCTATCGATATATATGTGTGTGTGTGTGTTGCGTGTAATTTATCATCGGTTGAACAAGCAACGGTAAATGATAATTATACAAATTAAGATCATCCGTATGTCTTTAACAATAGACTTCTATAATAAACTTATAATATCTGAGAATTATATTGTTGTTCTACGATTTATCCATAACGTCTATCACCTCCCGAAGAGTATAGCCCACGCCGAGATTCGAATGCAGGTGGTAGTGATCTGTGGTGCAACGCCCTACCAATTATACCACCGAGGCGCCCTTTGTAGCCAGTATAAGGTCGCACGTTGTGGTAATACTTATTGGTATTACTTCTACCTGACAGGTTGAGACTAAAACGTCGAACGAACTAGGCTAACTCGTTTTTGTTCTTGATTAAATTTTCATTTATCAAAATACCTTAGTTACTCTTGTAGACACTCAGCTCCAGAGTTGTTGCTTCTGAGTGGCTGGTTAACCATTCGAGTGATTTACCGCGGATTCGACAATCGATCTGGTTTGATTCGATTTCGTCGTAATCCTGTTCATCTATTTTCCCTTCCTTGTCCGAGATGATTAAGTAATTTTCTCGACAGCTTTCAATGCCCACCTGACATGTGTTAACGCGATTTCTCTTTTGATGCTTACAAATGTCTGCCCCTGTTGCATCCTTAGAGAGGATGGATGACATATTGTCCTAACGGTAAATCCCGAATATAGCACTATCTGTCTGACCCAAATCAGTGTCACTGTTTTTATCATGAAAAATTTATAGAGTATATATGTTACCAAATAAATAAATGTTTCCATTTTTCAAAGGAAAGTCTGTAATGGAAATGGAATTCGAAAAATTGACCGAACTTTCAAATCGATAATACTCCATTTAAAACAGGCCTGTACGTGTTCCTATTTGACCCTTCGGCCCATATAGCCTACCACGAGCACAAAAGTGGCCGTAAAACATCATTTTATTGGAATTTTTCTTTATCCACATTCCCACGCCCTCAATCCGAGATGAGTTTGAGGGCCTGGAGTTTAATAACATATTGGCACCGATTATATACCATCCGGTGTCCTTGGATCACTCTTGCACCACCAACAACAGATAATACTATATGTTTTCAGCATTTTATTTCATCCAAAAAAAAGTCCTTTGCACGTGTTGGCGGTGTTCATATCAACATCATCGTCAAAACCACAAACATGATGACTATACATGAAAGAAATCGAGCAGCGTAATTAATATCGAACATATACGACTCGGAATTAATTAACCACACACACACACACACACATATATATATATATATATATATATATATATACTCACACGTACACGTGTACATTTGAATACCATAAATATATTAAGCACATTATGACTGCATTCTATAGAGATTCCTGATCCGCTCCATTATTTCATACTTACATCCATAAATAAAAGCTAGTATCTACACACACACACACACACACACAATATATATATATATATATATATATCGGGGTAAAGCAATATCAAAAACAAAATAACAACAATATAACCTGGTATTAAAACCACTTTTTCTATAACAAAAACGTCAAAACATGTCACTGCGACAGATCATGCGACATATAAAAACTTGCATTGAATGTGCGTGCAATAAAGTGTCGCGCACAATTGGGTATGTGTGTGCTTCAGTGGGTAGGCGTGCATGGGTACTGTGTGCATTAATACATCACGCGATGTTTTGATCCACATAATACTGTAAACCCTGGATGTTGCTGTTCAGCGGCCACTTGAAGGTGGCCTCAATATAATATAGTGCTGCTATATGCGCAAGCACAGCGCCACCTGGTGATTGTCCAGAACTATGAATACTATCAATACATTCCTCGGATATAGTCCCAGAGTTATATACTTCTCTTTTCTTTTAAGGCAAATGGTGAATACATCGCGCAGTTGGCGTCGAACAAAGCACATTTTATCCCACTAGCCATATATATATATATATATATATATATATATATATATATATATACTATAATAGCATGTCCTGAGTACATGTCGGTGAAGATACCTCATTGACAGAGGTTACCTCAATATCACACGAAGCAATTAATACGTCTAATTGCCCCAAACCTGTATCTCACGTTCTGCCTGAAAAGGTGGAAAAAACCAGACAATTTAGTATACGACTAAACGGGGCAACTAAACTGGTATATTAATATTAAGTTTTATCCACGAGAGTAACATGTAAGAGTGCGAGCCATCAAATTTACATAAATTTCGGATTATCTTATGATGACCCTGATAAAAGCCATTTCTACCTGCACAGCTGTGACTCGTACATCTTATACTGTGGTATAGACCGAGGATGATGAGGCAGAGTGAGCTACCTAAGGCCACTCCCAGAACGACCAGTAGAGCTTTGTTCAAAAATATTCCAGTTACTGAAAACAGGAAACGGGTTGTTTTCCTTCTGAGTATTATATATATATATATATATATATATATATATATATATATATAATATACTTTTTGTAGATATATATTATATATGTGTGTGTGTGTGTGTGTGTGTGTGTATGTGTGTGTGTGTGTGTGTGTGTGTGTTATTAAAACACGTACACCAAACTATTTTACGCTATCAAAGATTAATGATGATGATGAGATAGTTCCATATACTACTTTACAAGTTTCACGCCAAACACTTACTGACAAAGACACCGAACGACCTCGTTTTCACTGTTGTTTCTCCAAAATGGTTGACAGCCGAAGTGACCCGACAGCTGTACACGCCTTGTTCTCCGGGTAGTACTGGCCATATGTTAACCTGACCAAACCAGTTGGATGTCACCCTCATGCCGATTGACACGCCTTGGCTACTGTTAGTTGCGTAGCCGACATTACTTCCGGTGACGTGGCTCTGGTGGTAGAAGCTGTTGGCGTCCTTGTACCACGTCACTTCCAGTACGCTGTCCGGCGGCGTAACGAGGGCTGAACAATCTAGCCAGAGGGAGGAACCAGCCACAACGCTGGTAATTGTGTCCGTGCCTGAATAAAGAAGACGGCATTCAATCATCAGTTTTACATATTCAGCCTAACACGGTGTTGCCTCTAAGAAGAACGAATGGATCATTTCTTTAAAAGTCATATAGACAAAATTTTAATCTATGCATAAATCAAAGGTTTAGCATATGTTAGGCCGGAACAAGTAGTATAAATTCCGGATAAAGTGAGGTTAGTATTTGTAATCAGTGCCCTCTAGCGTCCCCAGTCGACTGGCCCATCTCAAAGTACGTATATATTTTATATATGGATAAATATGACATTCGAATGCCTAATAGATGCCGTCATGTTTATACGGCACAATGTAGTGTACTCTATTGTGATATGGTATAGATTGAAATAAATAAGCAAAAACGACCCCCATACAAGTTTGGGATGTTCATTTTCACGTCTAGCGAGCTCCCCTTTGGCTTATTCTGCAAACGTGATTTCTTCGAGTACTTGCAACCAATATTCATCTATTTATATGACAACCTTCACTACTTGCAAAGTATATATTGTAACATTTACATAGGAACTATTTCGTATCGGTGCGCCAGAATGTTTTTTTCTGGGAACCGGCATCATACCGGAACATTATTCGTCATGTGTAATAATGATGCGTGGTGTGTCTGCAAATGGCAGTTTTAATTTGTATACGCCAAGGTGAGTTTACGGTGTGACCAAATTGTAAGGGAGGGTAGATAGGCTTTGTCCAACCAGTAAGGATTTTAGTGATTTCCAGAATAAATTCCTATGCGTGTATTAAAATAGTAATAATATAAGTTTTTGCATCAGCAATCCTGGGTCTTCGAAGTATAAAACACAATTAAAACAACAAACAAAACACACTTACCTAGAGTAGGAGGCGTGATGCCCTTGAGGTAGAGTGGTATTGCCAATCCGAGCGACAGTAACAGTAGTACAGAGAATATGGCACCGAATACGGCCTTGACCACACACCGTCTTTGTACCGACTTGGGTACGTCACCTAGATTAAGAAATTAAAGAAATAATTTGGAAATAATTTAATAGTTGACTGTGGAAATATTACCGTATATAAGCAGACTATGGTATGACACACACTGTACGCTGCTACACGATGCGAAAGGGAAATTTCAAACGCTTAAAATACACCGAAAAGGATTGAAAGGAAACGATCTAACAAATGCCGGCGAATACAAATTATAGACAATTCGTCATCATGGCATGGGCGGAAGATGGTGGACAACGAAAAGAAAGGACGAAATACAGTGTAGTTGGGGAGGGGGGGGGGCGGCCATTATCGTCAACGTTTCTGATAGATACGGCACATGGAAGAAATGTTGACGTTTGGGGAGGGGGGGGGGCACATTTGCAAACCGATAGGCTAAATGGGTCGGGCGACCTCCAGCGAGAATTATGCGAGACGAAAGATGAAACACTCCTCAGACACATAGCTAAGCCGGAATTTGAACCGCGTTACCAGTTAAAAGCTATATTACGATATACGACTACACCCCTACTACTACTACTACTACTGTTGCTACTATTCTTGCTACTGCTATCAATTTAAAACGATCATCTTTATCATTCATCTTACCAACTTGTGTATCATACGAAATTCGACACGCAATAAATAATCGAGAGATAATAATGTCCATAGCCCAAATTTTGGGCGAGCTCTCCGGGCTTTATTTCCGCGGTAGTTCCCAATGCTGTTGATCTAATTAAATATGTGTGGGGTCGCTCTGGGGTCGGGTAGCACCGGGCATGCACCCTCCCTGAAATAGCCCCGTATATAACAGTGATATCAAATGTCGTCTTACCTCTGTTTTTCCAGCTGTTCTTGCTGACATCGCCATTTGTAATAACTTCCACTTCACAGTCACGATGGGGGGCGCCGTTTGCGGTAGGGCTATCCGTATTGTTACCATGGTTAGTGTTGTTACACCTATCCGTAACAGCTTCTATATCTGTAGTTGGCACACGTACGTAATCTATACGGGGACGTACTATAGGACAAATAAATAGAGATAAAAATATTTATCAATTATGATTATATTTAAGGTGACAAGGATTGACCTATGAATAATAATAATAATAATAAGAACTGAATTCATACAAGATTTGTCTCAGGCAGCATGATATAATTGACCTTAATTGATTACTTATTCCATTATCGGGGTATAATATTAATTAGGCTATAGTCTTACTATCAAGTTCCCATCCGGCTCGTCCTTTGTAAAGCAAGGCGGAGATAATGAACGCCACAATGATCACTGCAGTCACGGTTGTCAGCATAGCGACATCATTGGCGTCCATAGAGACGGCGGAAAGTGAGAGCGATGGCTGTTTGTTGTCTTGCACTGAAAATATTTCCGGGGCAAATGGCGACATTGAAACAACCGGTCATAAGCAAAAAATGAACTCCCAATTTAAGCTATGGCATGCATAAGGATTCCAATGGATACGTTATTATAAAGCACGCATACACGCACACACACACACACAAACACGCATACACACACGGTGATCGTGATAGTGATTATAATCAGCACTGTATGCCTACCCAGAGCAGAAAACTGCGGCCCGCCGTAGGTCACGTTGGCCGAGTACACCTTGCCTTTAAACGTCGGATGTCTCGCTTGGCAAGAGAACGAGCTGCCAGCATTCCGTGGTCCAACGACCAGGTTAACCGTAGTCGCAACGCCCTGGCTAGAAGACGCCGTGTACTGGGGCAACGTCTGGATGAAGTCGACGTCCGGACCGGCCATCTTCACCCAAGTCAGGGAGACTGGCGGATGAGCAAACTGACCAACGCAGGAGAACGTCCACGGCCTGTTCGCGTCGATGATGGTCGCGTTATCGGGCGTGACGTCCGGAAGACGTTTCGCCGGCGGCACGATTACGATCATCGTGATCGTCTGCTCTCGGCCGCCGATTTGTTTACAGGTCCACGTCCCGTTATCCTGCGGGTATTGGACGTGCTTCAGATAGAGATCGTAGCCGCCTGGCTGCCCGCCGCTCACCACCTGGATCCGGTCGGCCAGGGAATCCAGAATGACGTCATAATTGTAGGTGACTATTTCCGCCCCGTCGGGCCCAGCCCAGAGCACCGAGGCGGGGTTTTCGGGGAACGAGCACTTCAGCAACACCGGCTGGCCCACGACGGCGACGACGGAGTTGTTGGGCAGATTGGCCAACATGTCGTCTTCGCCCGGCATATTCTTGTCGCTGCCCGACATGCCGGCTAGCACGCCCTTCATGCTCGGCGGGATCTGGAACCCTTCGGGTATCTTCATGCCTTTCGGTATCTTGAAGCCTTCGGGAATTTCCAAGCCTTCGGGAATTTCCAAACCTTCCGGTATCTCAAAGCCTTCCGGCAGTTCGAAGTCTTCCGGTAGTTTGAAGCCTTCCGGTAGTTTGAATCCTTCAGGCAGTTTCGCCTGTGATGCCGTTCTTTGGTCGCTGACTGGTTGATCCTTCGTGCTGTCGCTGCTTTTGATAACGCTGGTCGCAGGTAATCTGGTATCCGGTAATTTAGCTCTCTGTTGACCTTTGTCCTCGGGAGAATCCGGATTGTCGTCGACTTGCTTTTCTCTGGAAGGCATCAATCCCTCTGGCAGTTCCATCCCCTCTGGTAATTCCATGCCCTCTGGGATCTGCATCCCCTCTGGCAGCTTAAATCCTTCTGGTATTTGCATTCCTTCTGGTATTTTAAACCCTTCCGGTATCCGCATGCCTGGTGGCATCTGATACGGTTGACTGTTCTGGGCACTCGTTGGCCTTGCTCTGGGGTTTATTTCTGGATCTCTGTCCAAGTCTTCTCGGACATTGCTGCCCCACGGCCGACCTTGGCCTCGTGTGGGTGTCCGACGTCCGTTAGGAATTCGCCTGTTGTTATCGTTTTTCTGAGAACCGTCACCACGTGGATAGCTCGCCACCCGTTGACCATCCCAGTTATACCGTGACGGCTGTCTCGGTCCAACGGATGCCGTATCCGGGTCTTGTTGTTCCCGGTTGTATGGCGAAGGCGGATCCCGGGATCCATCTCGTCTGGAAGAGCGTTGGATTTCTCCGGCAGGACGCCCGGTATATGTCGGTCTTTGGTCGTAACCTTCCCTTCCGTTAGCCCTGCCAGCCTGGCCCTGCGGCTCCACCCCGCTGCGGTACTGAGGCAGGGGCTGCGGGCGTCGCCGTGGATATTGACGACTCTGGTCAGATCCCGAAGACCTGTCGGCCGCTGTACGATTCTGATCCGGACCAAAGCGCCGACGTGGTATGGTACCGTAACGCCGTTGGCTTCCTTGTCTAGGGTAACCGCGAGGGTAGCCGCGGGGACCGTTGGAAGGATAACCGCGAGGATAACCGCGAGGATATCCTCGGGGATTTTGACGAGGATTGTTAGCCAAACCTGGCGAGTTTACGTTCTCTCCTTCCGGATCTTTGTTATTCGTCTGTCTACGATCGGCAGATGAGGAGTCCTGCTCGCCAATAGCCGTTGTTCTCATGATTACTGAAAGGCAACACATATCGTCTTGTAGACTATATTTACAATGTAACATGTTGTTTTCTGGGTTTTCCCTTTGTGCACATCGTAGGCTAAATGGGCCAAGAAATATCAGAAACAAAATGAGGTGAAGGATGAAACCCAATTTAGACATAGACAAGCCAGGATTTAGACGCCTACCATAGAGGTGTGTGGCCGACCACCCTATCAACTGGCCATCCATATTTACAATGTTTGTTTGTTTGTATGTATGCTTGTTTGATTGGTAGATTGTTTAGTCTCAGCACTGGTTCTACCAGGGAGATATGTCAGGGAAGCGACTCTTTAAATTATGAACCGGGTTCGAACACACAACCTGGAGGTTTGCAGTGAAATGTTCTAACCACTGTGCTATGGAGTCGCTTCAAATTTACAATGTAAATCTTACGTTAAACATGCCTATATTCACTGTTATAATAATGAAAAGAACCCCGGATGTTTGATAAACCTTTGAAATATGGGATCTACACACACACACACACACACACATATATATATATATATATATTATATATATATTGAAAATACTTTGTTGGTTATGAAAGGGTGGAAAGAGTTAAGTATAGACTAGAACATACATCAACATGACCATATAGATTAAACTTGAATAGAATTGAATGTCTGTAGTTATTTCATTATATACAACACATTAATTACGTGTTTATATGGAAGAAAGTGTTATAATGGCAATTTTAGGTGCCATTTTGTGTTGTGTGTGTGTGTGTAATAATATGTGTGTAAAGATCTGTAATAATCAAACTGTGTACAAATACTTTCTAATTTTTAAAAGAAAGAACCCTGGAATTTTACAAACAGCAAATGCGTTGCTAAATAAAATATTCATATATATATATATATATATATATATATATATATATACATATATATATATATATAACAAGAGCACATACTTATGGAAACAACATTTTGTTTATATAGCGCTATGCGTTTTTCCAGCACCACAGGGCAGATATTTTCCAAGAACAAATTAATCCATTATATAGTTTCTGCATATTATGACGGCTGGCAATTTTGTTATCATAACGTCCACCTGACATTAATTCGAACCGGTTTTGTGTTATTATCTTGTCAAACTTAATCATGGTAAATATTGTGGGAGCATTCTTGTCCTCATGGGGTGTGTGTGTGTGTGAGTGTGCGCGCGCCGAGAACTCTTCAGCTAAATTCAGTTGACTTCATATATGAATATTTTAGAAATAACCCGAAACAAGTTGAACGCTTACCTGAAAACGCGCAAGCGATTAATACCAGAAGAATCACGTGATTAGCCATTTTCGTGACGTAATTTCACCTCCTGGTGTCTATCTGTATATCCGGTGATCCCGACAATAACCTTTTAATCCCCAAATCTGAAATTGAGGAGAAAACGTATAGCTCTAACCTGTCCTGTGCAATTCAAATGACGTTCAGAAACAGAGCACAGGTATTTCTGGCGGTGTTACGAAACAAGCGCGTCAGTCCACACACACAGCCTGTTATCGGGGGGCATTCTTAATGGTAACTAAGCTAGACCGATTTCAAGTGTCAAAGGGCATTATGTAACACTGATAAGGATTTGAGAGCGTCGATAAGGCCGTGATTCAGTTTAGCTAGCTGAGATATTGATCAGCGGGAAAGTCGGTTCTTATTTACTCGCTCACCGGTGTTGTTTGAGAGTGAGTGAGTGAGTGAGTGAGTGAGTGAGTGAGTGAGTGAGTGAGTGAGTGAGTGAGTGAGTGAGTGAGTGAGTGAGTGAGTGAGTGAGTGAGTGAGTGAGTGAGTGAGCGATATGAAGACTATGAAATATACCATTGAAGCAGATCACACTGGACTTCGAACCCAGCAGTTGGAGATCTACGCAACAGAATGCAGAACCAGCTTTCCTACAGGTACACCCCAACATACTAAAATCATTATCGTATAATCCATACAGTTCAACAACACAAATTTATAATATTGATTATGGTGATTTTGATAACAATACTAATAAACGGGAAATTATAATGCGTCAGATTCTGGAAACTGGTTTAATGCTGTCGGCTGAATAAGTAAGGGAATGTGTGTATGTGTGTGTGTGTGTTTCTAACACGAAAATCGAGTACGATTTGTTAGTGCAATAAGGTCAAGTACCTCTCAAACGCAACATTAGGAATGAACGACCTAAAATTTACTCTACATAAAATAATATCGCACTAAGTACGATAAACAATCGGAGAGAGAGAGAGGGGGGGGTCATTTTACTGCCACCGTTGAGAGTCAATCCGTCAACTACTAGACTCATTCCCGCTATTAACAACAGCTATCCGGAACGGGTCATGAAGTGTGAAAGGCATCTACTTGAATATTTTTTTCCGTTTATAAATAACCAGCCAGTCGATGACATCGGCGTTTGGGCAGATGTGATAACGTAAAGTCACACAATATATATCAGCATCGCATTAATGGCGCTGTTAAGCTTTTTACAAAAATGTTATCCATGAGGTATAATAAAACCGTTTCATGAGTTCACGATTTATTTTTTGCACTCGTGATGGAACTGGGTAACGTTAACTAGACGAGGAATACCGAGTATATATCGTTATGGCACACCGATAACCGACCAGGTGCCTTGTGACAAGATCACTGCGCGCGTGCGTGTATGTGCTCGTTCGTAATCGAGAGAGAGAGAATTGCTCGTGGACCAATTACGTAAATGGAGAAAAAATGTCACGCAGTCTGATGTATGGTCTACATTTGCCTCGTATCAACAACACGAGAAAAACAGAACAACAGTTTATACATAGGCTTCGCATGTACACAATAAATACACCCTCTAGAAGTATATTTCGGTATCGGTGTCTGAAACAGATTCGCATTTGTATCTGTCTGATACTCTGTCCCTCCACCCAACCCCACCCCCGCCTATCGCTCCCCCTCTCTCTCACTCTTGAGATCTGTGGGTTTATCATCATCTAGTTGAAGATGGTGACCCTGTTATAAGCTCAACCTATTGCCTGAAGACCTCAGCTCATAACAGAACGAGGAGAAAATTTCACGGACTAAATCCACATACGTACCAAGAACACGGTTTCAAAGGGTCCTAGACAGCTGGTTTAACTCCGGAATGGTCGGATTGATGTCCTACAATCACGAAATATGGCATAGCTACATATCATCTAGGTTGAGCTGAATTTCTAAAATGTTCCCATTTCTTTCCTGGATCAGTTGAACAGTCGATATAATCCCTCAAGGATCACGTTCATCGTGCATAAGGATAACTTAAACGATCCCGATGGAATCAAATAGTCGCATCTAACACCAAATCTCTCTCTCTCTCTCTCTAGCTAGCTAGCTAGCTATAGCTATAGCCACCTTGCCATCGAGACAATCGGTGATGTTGTCTCGTTGTTTACCGATCTAAAGGGGGTCAAACAAAACTGGATACAATTTCTAAACAGAACGCCGTCCCTTGATCCATCTTTCGACGTATAGAGCGATAATTCTCGGCGAACGAACCGCAACAACACATCTCTGAGCCCTCAAATAAGAGAAAATTGGCCCATTAAGTAGAGATAATTATATAATTACAAACTGGCACCGACGACGAATCTTCTACTCGTGGACTGCCGTAAGTAATTGGACAATTTGAAAACCGTAACATTAGCCGTAACTGTTTGTGTTTTCGGGAGTCTGTATACTGATTGGCGCGTACTGATAAACATTGTTATTTCTAGTCATTTCATTTCTTGTTGGGACGAAGAGGGGGGGGGGTCCGGATCAGTTATGACTTCAGTGAGCGAGTACCTCGTTCATCCTCGACGCTGATCACACCCGTGACGTATGGTCAAGGCGCCGCCACTTCGGAGGGAACATCCGACAAACAGAGGCACCAGTGGGGTTCGATCCTCGATCTGAAGGTTTGCTGTCCGATACCATAATCGTTGTGCTTATTTGAGCGGCTTATATATCAGACACACCACGCGTGCTTCGCGCTAGAAGCACAAATACGTTATTAAGAGCGGATCAGATTGACAGGTGATCGATACGTTTAGGTGCCGATTAGTGGATCTTGCGCAACGCAGCTGTTGATTTGTGTCGCGGATATGGGATTGCGAATAGGAACGAATACATAATTGTTTATAATTACACTACCCCATAGGTGTCAACATCGGATGTTTTGAATCTATTAGGCGACACTGGCTTGCATTAAGGGAACCGCGTTTACATCCGCCCATTCACCACGGGATGAATTCAGAATAGCAAGTGTACGCGGCTAAGGGCTCTCGGTGGTTGCCTACACGCCTGCGTCCTTCTGTCGATTTCTCCGTGTTAATAAAACAAATCAGTCGCCAGAACAGTCGCCAATTATCCAACCACCTATCCATCCGGATTTAAATTTTCGGGTGTTCAAACTAAACCAGTTCCTACCAAGAACTGGGAACAGTCGAACGATTTAAAGGAAGCGGATTTCATAAGTCAAATATCGCCTAATATCGTCATTTAATTACCACCTACTAAAACGAACTTAATCTTGCTTCAGAGAGATGGGGGGTGGGTTGGGTGGATGGGGTTGTATTCTGCCTTCACTTAAACGAGTATTAAATATAATAAATATCGTTTGTTTCGATTACCAATAAATTGGCTTGATCTGCTAATGTATTTCATGGGATTTTCGTGTGGAGCACCCGATGTCAACATATAACGGGCTAAATAGTCAGTCTCTCTCTCTCTCTCTCTCTCTCTCTCTCTCTCTCTCTCTCTTTATAGATGATGATGATGATGATTGATACTTTAGGGCACATGGTAGGCTAAATGGGCCAAGCGACGTCCACAGGTAATGAAGCAAAGTCAAAGATGAAACACCCTTCAGATATGCCCAAGCCGAGATTCGAACTCTGTGGTCCAACGCGCTACCAACTAGACCCCGGAGGTGCCCCTATATATATATATATATATATATATATATATATATATATATAAACTGAAATACTCATCTCGGTTATGCCGGATTATATCTCACAGGGGAGAACAATTAGAATTATACATACAAGACCAACATTATTCTGTTTTATCGTATTTATCCCCATGTCGTTGTGACTATTGTTGTCTTAATAGCAGAAAATATCGTCTGCCGACCCGATGTGTTTGTGCCTCCCATACAGCCGTACGTAAAACCCGGGGAAAATATGTTCCAAATGCACTAACGGCGTTTGCTGGCGTCAAAAGGATCGTTCTATTTGCCAAAGCAAAATAACCACTGCCTGAGCCTCCAATAGGCGGCGACAGCCAGGGGTCTCTACTTCAAATTTCAACTAGACAAAATAACGTCTAGGTTTATCAACAGTTTAATTATGACGAAGATAATATCCACACACAACATTTTCTGTGAACTGTTTGCTACCCGACGAGTCTGTTTACACCGCTGCACCTCGAATGACAACAATACTTGGCGCACCACAAGTTCTAATTCAGGTGCACCGTATAGGTAACTTAAGGCTCCCGCGCGACGAATATGTGACTCGCCACGGGCACGCGGAACTTCATTTCTGATATCTGATTCACTGGCCTTGTTGTTATACAACCGAGATAAACAATAACGTTTAGAGTAAACAGCTACCGGTTGTTGAGCCGGTAGCCATGGCTGTCAACAGAGACGTCAAACTATACGCCGACGGTTATCCCGGTGATGCGAGTTGTCTCTTTAAGGAGACATCGCGGTGACAACGGTGTGCTCGTACATGCTTCAGTAGCGCCGCAAAACTATGCATAGAATCACAACGGCGTGGGACCGAGTTCGGTATCTTGGCCACGTTAGGGTCAAACTCCTCATCAACTTGCGCATTCTTGGTCAAAGTAGTTTGTCAGGGATCGGGGGGTGTGTGTGTGGGGTGGGTGGGGTTCATCCGGCGTAAATTAAAGAAAATGGATGTCTCTTCGTGTTTTCGGATGCGTCTACTAAAATTTACGCCTAGGACGTTGTTGTTTTCTTATGAGTAATACAACGCTGGGCTTGTTGTTATACGCGAATCATACCACACGCCCATTATCTCGCAGGTGTGTATTTCTAGGTATAAACAAACACGCCCAGACGCCGAGATAGCACGTGGGACCTCAAAACAACACACCCCCCCTCCCACAAAACAAATCAGAGACGCTAGAAGTCGTGAGACACTAACATCAACCTATGCGAGGTATACAAATAGCTGCATATGTTATACAAGAATAAAAAATAAATGACTACATTAGTTTCACCAGCCCTTACCAATCTCTTCGTGGACACAGCATTAAGCTAGCCAAGCCATTTTTGCCAACACACTTGTCCGAGCAAAACTCTCTCATCGAGGGATCTCGCAGTATAATAGTGTTCCTGATTAAGCAATGAACGGCCATTCTCGTCGCGTCTTCAAATATCTTTAAGATCACAGCCATAGTTAGGACTAGAGGGGTGAATCACTCAATCCCTCTGCCATGTTTAAATGACGAACCATTCCCAAAATGCACCAATCCACGCAAGCTAAACATTTAGAATGTTTTGCTGGTTCGCAAATAACGAAATAGTTGTCATATCAGATTGGTCATAATAATAGTAATTAACGTTGGTTTATATATAGATGTGTGTGTGTGTGTGTGTGTGTGTGTGTGTGTGTGTGTGTGTGTGTGTGTGTGTGTGAGAGAGAGAGAAAGGGTGGGGTGGGAATGGGTAAACATATACACCAAATTTCACAAAGCGCTTTCTTTAAAAAAAATAGCGAAAGGCGTTTTACTGTGGTATAACACTTTAAGGGCCATTTGGCAAAGTTTCAAGTAGCTATAACAAAACGTTCACAATCCGAGTGGCGCATCGGTTAAGTGAAACCGCTAAACAAGATATGGCTTTTGTTTACATAATTCAGAATCAAGGGGAAAACCAGATACGGCGTGAATACAGTGCCACCCATCCACTTATAAACGGTCCTAGTACTGGGCTGGCAAACGAAATGTTATCATGACAACCGAGCGACTGACGGCGGAAAACCGTTACTCGGTGGAAAACAATCAAAACGGGAACCTTACCTCAAATGCTGCCTCTTTCGGGACCAGCAAATCGCTCGTGACCAATCAGTCCAAAGACCGCATCGGATTAAATCGGTTAAAGATCGTCAATTTAATATGTCATCGTCGACGCCGAATGTGAAGAATGACGAAAACAGCCGGCGTGACACCATCTACAACTACAGCTACTACTAGGTCCAATGTTTACTAGCCCACAGTGACACACAAACACACGCTCAGCCTCACGCACGGCTATAGATAGATAGAGAGAGAGAGAGAGAGAGAGAGCGCAGCAGCAACGGAGGGGGGCCACGTCTCGGTTGAGGATCAATACTATGGCCTGGCTGCCCGCTAACTGGTCGACCAGTATGCTGGATACTGGTAGGCCAGCACGCCGGCCTTCGTCGTGTCAGACCACTTCTGCTCAGCCACTCAAAGGCGTCCCTTCCAACTGCTGTTCGCCGGAATTAACATATTCCGATCCGAGATGAGGACAGCGCCTCTTGGGGACGTCCACCGGTTGGCTCTCTGGACGTGGCATGCTCAACCATGGCGAGGATGACTCACGCGTGGAAGATTATAGTGGAGTCACTTTAAAAACTGATTACGCAATGGTGTTTACGCGATACGGCATCGATGTTGTGATTGATTGAAAGGTCTAGCGTCGGTTCTGAACATTTTGTGTCCTCTCTCTCTCTCTCTCTCTCTCTCTGTATATATATATATATATATATATATATATCGAGTTGTCCATGAACTCACTATCTCTTGGACATCTTCATTTCACCAAGGTGTATACAGCCTATAAGGTCAAATAGTGTCTCAAGTTTAACAACATATGCGCAATCCATAATGTTTAGTGTATGTCACAATATTTGTGTTACTTACACTTTTATTGTTGAAAATTGATAAATAAACTGATTCGTTGATTTCATATGCATTATATTACTGAATGTATATGTCTTTTAAGTTGTATTTTACTAAAGCATTAAAAATAATTATAAATGTGGTCCATCCATCAACATCACAGTATTTGACTTTCAACCTGGTCACAACAGAGGTCACATCAGGCTACACATGTTTGTTATACTTAACTAATTCTATATTTAGGCAAGAGGAAAATACCTGTACGAAATAATAATATTAAAATACCATTTTAAGAGAGCAATTAAATAAACAACTAGCTCAAGTTTTTTCTCATTTAAGATCTTCCTAGAAATAACAAACGACTAAAGCCGATAGTTGATATGCAGTAATCGACAAAAAATGAAAACATATAAACGCGCGAGCATGATTCCACATGTGCGACTGGGTATGAAATTTGCCAATGCGACAAAATGGATCGCTCCATGTAGCGATTGATGCGAATGCGAATCTGAACACAAATCTGATCGTTGAGTCCTGAATTTTACGAGCAAATAGGTCAGAAAGTGTCCGAAAACGCATGGAGATTCGTTTATATGGAAGCACACAAATCGTATACGGCATGTCGCATAGGCATTCGCATGCCGCGTAGATCTATATGGAATCTTAGCTTTACGTTGCGTCATTTATCATAACGTAATGTTAGATTGATTAAAAGCATCGTTTCATTATCATAACGTCTGTAAAGACGAATGTTACTGTGGCAAAAGCATGGATTCAGTGTTCTGGCTGAATACGGGTTGATCCTCTGTACTAGTATAACTTTTCCCCGGGGTAATCTGACAATGAACCTCCATTAAACATACCTAGGGTCGGGTATATATAGTATATTATATTCGCTTTAGAAATACAAGGCCCAGGAACATGAACTACAGACAAACAACACTTGAATTCACTACTATAAATACATCTAACAAAACTGGGAGTACCTGCATGATAAGTTTAACTATATTCGATTAGGAGGGATGAACAATAACTCCTCCAATTAAGATCGCGGATGAAGCATCGCATTTTAAGCGTATCCAATTCTATAATTGTATATGATGTTGAATAAATGTCATGTTTTGTTACCTGGCTCTACTGATACGCTACAGCCGTGATTAATATCTCTACTCACTTCACTTGAAACCTTAATTTACGGGTTCTGAAATGATATTATAAATTCTTTCATAGCTCACCTTATAAGCTTATTAGGCTTATAACTATGGTTAAGTACTTGTGCGTTAGCTTAGAATAGGCCTGTATATACTATAGACCCGGTTATAAGTTAATCCCTGTAGTTGTAAGTACAAGTAAAGAGATTGTTGTAATAATAACACCGTTAATTAAAATACAGGTATGTAATGAATAAGTGTAGTACACTTCATTTTATTAAATATCATGGTTCAGAAATTGCTCAAATTTAGCAAGAAGTCGTCTGCTACGAGATCGTCCGGAGGTCCTAACATCAGTATTTCCAACATATGATTTCCGATTAATGTACGGTACTACAAAATAAATATCAATCTTTAGAATTATTCATTGAATACTACAGATGGTACCCAACTGAGTATACTGGTAGATTTATTAATCAGGTGTGATGTGCATAATTTGTTTTTAAAATATAACAAGCCGTTAATATAAATACTGATACATCTCGACGATCTTTAATAGCTGTCAAACATGGCTTCGTCAGGGGTTGGTCATACGAATTTGGGATTTGTTCCAGATCCAACTGATGTAACATCTGGAAACACTGTACGTACAATGATAACGACAGGAATTAAAATTTTATCTTAACAATTTGTTGCATGGTGACTGTTAAGTTATAACAATCCTAGACATACCCCTACTGATGTGACTGAATGTAGATCTAACAGTAACATACACATGACACAGTTAATAGTTATGAGTTGATGAGTTATTGAGTTAAACGGGAATTGGACTATTCGCCATCGATTTTATTCGCCCACCATTCAGTTTAATTACTCTTAATTTATATCAAATAGTTCAAATAGAATTTATTACCAAATAGAAACAACCGTAAATAAACAATACCAACAAAATAAATATCGGTATACAGCAGCAGTATAAATCCAAGTGCATGGTTTGTAGATCTTGCTGATCTCACGAAGTAGCTCCTTTCCATCACAAACATCAGCATGTGGTAGAGTGGGTGATCTGGGCCAAACGACAGGATTATCATCATGTGGTGGGGTGAGGGATCTTGGCCAAGCAACAGGACTCTCATTGTGTGGTGGGTGATCTGGGTGAAACGACTGAACTCTCATCCTGTGGTGGGGTGGGTGATCTGGGCAAAATGACGTATGTTGATGATCACGGCAGTAATTATCGGTAATTGTAATTTGTGTATGTCATTAGGATGATGTTGCAAGTTAATATGTTAACCACATGAACATTTGAGTTTGTGTAAATCTTGGGGTTAAGTTAACACTAATTTGATCTACATAAAAAGTTAAAACACCACCAGTGTAGAGCACCTTGAACTGCATCAAATACCCCCCCCCCCTCCATGAAGGTAATTGATATCTGAGAAAGTATTTATAGAGGGATTCACTGCCCATTTAGCCTACCTTGTGCACAAAAGTGGCCGTAAAACATCAATCATCATAGAGGGATTCCACATATTATATATAAAATTAATCATGCCAACATGTGGTGCAAGTTTATACTTGCATGATTATCTAGCTATATATATATATATATATATATATATATAATTTTATTATGTAACACAACAAGAACAAATAGTGCTTTTTGTAAGGGGCGAATGCTACCGAGGGTGAATAGTCCAGTTAAACATATGATAGACCTGGTCATAGAGGTCTAGATCTATTTATAATTATGTCATTATATAATATATTAATAGTTGTACTAGGCTAGCACTGTCAATAGCCATTTTTGCCATAGGCGAAAACCAATTTCCAAATGGTGAAAGAAAAAAATGGACCCTTTGCCAAATTGGCAAAACGCAAAAACCACAACAACATAAATCAAAATTCAATATACAAGTATGATTCCATGTGTGTGACTGTGATTTGCGAATGTGACAAAACGGTTCAATCCATGTAGTGATTGGTGCAAATGCGAATTGGACATTTGAATCGTGGTTGTAAAATTCAGTATTTTACCGTCTGATTCAAGTGTCCAGACAGGCTTTCCAAAGAAAAATAGGTCAGAAGGTGAGAGGGGTGTCCGAAACACATGGATACCACAATGTCCCATATGCTACCGCAATTTCGGATTCACATGCTGCATTATGCATGTATACTGTATATATATAATCTGAGCATTACTTTATAAATCGCATACACAGTCACACATATGAAATCACACTCACTGTTTACATGTGTTCCATTTCTTGTCATATTGACATACCCGATGTCACATGGCATATATGGAATCTCTGCTTTATCATGTAATTTGGGTGGTTGAATCCTAAATTTTATGACCCAGGCAGGCTTTCCCAAAGAAAATAGGTCAGGAGGAGGGTGTCCAAAAATGCAAGGATACCGTAATTTCACATACACATTCACAAATACCGTGCATATGGAATATCAGCATAAAGCTTAGATTCCATATACATAGTATGTGGCATGTGATTTGTGTGATTCCATATGAATGTGCCTTCCCATGCATTCTCAGTCTTTCATGCTAAGAACATGGCAATACAACAGAAATACATATAGCAAAGAAAAAACCAACAGGTGTGTAGGGGGGAGAGGTCAGTTACTCACCCAAAACAGATTTACACATTATAAATTCCAAGAAATACTTAATTTTTAAAATAATATCCTGTTGTTACAGCTTTATTCAGTAATACGCCCGAAGATTTGAACTATATTTTGAACAATACTTCAGGTTGACCAGAGAATCTAAAATCTTGCCAAATTGTTCAGGGGAAACACCTGCCCCTGACGTCATATTGTAGATTCCCCCGTCCAGTTTTTTTACAAGTTGCCCTACCAAGTTGGCAGGATTTCACAATGTAAGACCCAACAATCTTCCTCCACGTAAAATGACACCTGAGCAAACTGTTCTCTGGTAAACCTAAAGTATTGTTGGAATTTCTCCCCATTGAATTGTAACTCCTTGACCAGATTATGTACCCACGATGTTTTCTTTGCTTTCTACGTTTCCACAGTTTTCAGCTGTGATCTTTCCATTTGAAAAATCATGAAGAGTAAAAAATCACTCTCCTAAAATTGACTAGGAGAGTAATTTATTCTCTTCAAATTGATCGATAAAAACATAAAATAAGGACGATGCTGCTACCAGATCATTATTCCAATATACTACAAAAGCTATTGAAGTCTTGTGTCATTCAGTTAGCTAAACAAGATGAGAAATATAGAAATGTAATATGTTCTTTAATACCATTTAAAACAAGCTACAAACAACGAATAGTTTAATGAAATTGCACAAACTTGTAGCAGTACTACTCAAAAAACTTAAATTGTAGCCAATAAAATTTCGGCCACTGAAGAAAGGTAGATAATTGAACAGAAAATCCACTCGATTCTTGAAGTTTTTTTGACATGTTGTTACTTAAATGCGCCTTGATGGAGGCCTATTCAGAAATGCAATACATTATCTCTTGTAATAGTGGTTATACTTAAATGAGTGACAAACTCCACATGAGCCTGGCTTAGAGAAATCGTGTTTTTCACAGACATGAAATGGTTCCTTGTGGTGTAATATTCATTCCAAAAACGTTATATATTTTATCTGATACTACATGCATGATGTTTTACCCTCCACAGATTAGGTGTGTGGTGGTGTGCGAGCATGATCATGCTCCTCAAATGGAAAGGCCTATTGGTTAATATTATATATGCTTAATCCATCCCCACTTCACCTGAGTCATATCATATACCGGTACTACTCTGATGTTGTTAATGATGGAACACATCAGAATGGTTAGTCTGATTGCTTATCATGACTTGAAATATTCTTGTATGATATATGAGTGGGATACTTCATCAGTAGAGACAGTATTATGCTACAAATCAGTTGTACAAAACTTCAATTTGGACTGATTAGCCATTTACTTGGCATTAACCTTTTCAGTAAAATATACTGAAAACTTTTATAGAATCATACAAATCGCATCCCGCATATATGGAATCTTAGCTTCACCATATAGGCTCATTCTGATATTTTGCTGTTTGCCAGAATTTATCGACCAGTGTTTGTCATTTTTACTTGTCTACTTTTATATAAATTTGTTAATTATGAGTTGAAACCTAAACCAGGAATGGCCGAATGGAAAGAGAAGAACCCAGCAAAATAGTGAGCTTACAAAGTCACGACTATAAAAGCTGACTAGTTTGTGACCTTTCCTTGGTTAATTAATAAAAATAGACTGTTCAGATGCAACCTATACATGTGTAAGTGCCAAGATGTCAAATGTTTTTGTCAGTGAAAAAGATGGCTTGGTTAAGCACCAAGGATCAACAGACCGTTGGTGATTGGTGGTTTTAACAAAACAGCAAGGATTACTATAGTACGTGTCATCATTATAGACATTATTTATGTGCTTCTAAATTTATAGCTGAAGTTTTAACATTTTTCATGCAATGCAAAAAATGGCTAAACCAATTTTCATTTGGCTAAAACAGTAAAAGAATTTTGGCTCTTTAGCCATATTGGCTAAACGAGATTTTAGCCCAGCGCTAGCCTAGTCATAGTATGTACTACTACTACTACTAGTCTAGACAGTAGGATAGTCACTAGTTAGTCAATTAGACTACTAGTGGTAACAGACACTGTAACAAAGTGACAGTACCTATTGTTTATGTTCCTTTATCCTACCTGTGTGTGTGTGTGTGTGTGTGTGTGTGTGTCACTGCCGCTGAAGAAACTTGAAATTCACAACACACTTGCTGACACAATGAGTTTGAATGACTGGGTTAATGTTTTCGTGAATGATGACAATGATTCGGATTTTGAGGGATTTTAAGCCAATACTTGACCTCTACTTATCTGGCGGATCGACTTATACGCGAGTATATACGGTAGCAGGGCCAGAATTTTTTTTAATTCAGTTGCCCCCAGGGCAAGTAGATTGGAAATGTACTTGGCCAACAAATATTTTCACTTGCCCAACTAATTTTCACCTGATCCAAAATCATCATTTATTTTTAAATCTGCTATATTTCACCTGCCTACATATAAACATGTATTTTCAATAAAAATCGACAAATAGAGGTGTTCGATAAGAAATGTTTATTCAGTGAAGCCCATTGCTCAGTTACTGTAGCCATTTTCACTCTCACTATATAAGTAAACTGCATGGTGGATTATAAGTATAGGTACACAGCAGGAAAAACAAATCTTTTTTAATTGGCTTGCTCATCAGACATGCTCACGTGGTCGTAAAACATCAATCATCATCATCAGACATGCTCACACAATTTGTTGAATTTTCGTCTCAAAAAGGCACTTGCTCGAATGGGCAAGTGATTGCGATCAGCACTAGCCCGGCATGAAAATATACTTGCCCTGGGTGTCCAGGCAACCGATTTTTCAGGCCCTGTCCTAGAATGATTTAAGCAGGTACTTCACTAACTATCAGCGTGTACTGAAAGATTAGTCTATTATACTGAGATCTCAGTCAACTCAACAATCCAGTATAACACAAATCAAATTAGTGACAATCATATATTTCTAAATAACCACTTAATTTTTTAAGTATTAGTCTAATATTTTAATCTTATCATAGATTTCATGGATTTTGGTGTGTAACTGTTTACAGTTGAGCCATGATAGCTCAGTTAGTTAAAACATAGGACCCATAGCCAAACGAGGCTCTGTGAGCTGCAATGCTGTCATGTGGCAACTGGTTCACTCATCCATAAAAAATGAGTACCTGGCAGGACGCGATGGCTATGTGTTTGAGTAACGCTTTGCGCCTATAATGGCAGCATGCGTTGTATGCTCCTTGGGAGTTGAGATGTCTGCTGGTTGGAAACACGTCCGAGTCAGGGATAATAATATTGTAACACACCTTAGAGCCGCTATCTAGCTGAATAGGGCACTATATAAATGTCACGTATTATTATATCATTATAAATGGGATCAGATTTTTGTTATATTAATTGCTAGACATGTTCCATTTATTTTTAATGGCATAGCCATCTGTGAGAAAGCAATATGCTGGATGCCATTACAGATTACTACCATCCGATGGCATTATAGATAATGGGCCATTCCTGACCAATTTTATTTAAATATTATACATATAGCACCTTGGTTTATACTTCTTAGCCAGTACTGGGCTGATACTACTGATCCGGTGTTGAGTTCTCCATTGATTGAATTTGTTTTAACATTTCCGTGGGGAATAATTCAAATGTGTACAGTCTGGTATATGTAATTGGATTTTTTCTGAATTAATAACGAAAACACATCTTAAAGATTAATGGATGTGTAGCTGTAATACAGTCCATTTTAATGCATGATGAAATTATTGAGCAAGTTTCTGTATAAATAAATTGATGTGAAAATGTGTGCATTAGCAATAATACAACTGGGTGGTTTTTTTTTATTAATTAATTTCCTGTAATAATGTAAATACATAATATTAAAGTACTTTAATATAGTAAATACCACTAAAGCACACAAAAAATGAAAAACTTCTTTTCATTCTGGTTCTGAACCAGAGATCCAGTAATTATGGTTTCCCCTCTCCCAATTTTTTCCACTGTAAATAATAATATCAGTGTAAGAACTATGAAGTATATTGATTAAATAGGTACCATCAGGAATAATATATAGCATCTTCTATCCAACAAAACATATGTTGAGCTAGAGTTGTATGACAAAGTGGCACTCTGGAACTGTTTGTAGATATATTAATATACTGAAGCATATATGTACTTCAAGTATATCATAATATGATGTGACCTATTAAATATTATGACATATATAATTTATTATGGTCTACAAACTACAAAATGTTTTGACTCAATATGGAATGAATTTCATATTCTACTATGTTAACATTAGTATATTATAATTTATATACTAACTTTGGATAAATGAGAATATTTATATATATATGCAAGCACACATACACACAAGTATAATTATGTACACACAAGTCTCTTCGTTATGCATTATGAAACAAGGGCTCTATTAATATTTGTTAATAACTGTATTAGTAGAGAAAGGGGACGTTATTGGGCCAGTATTGAAACATTACCTAAAGCATTAAGAATTGTGTTAGTACAGAATCAATCCAATAACATCCTGTTATTGGATTGATACTAAGAAAGTATACTGAGAATCTGAGATAGTAACAGGCTTATAACATCATAAATATATTAACAGTATTTTAAGGTAATGGAGCATTATCATTGATATATATATATATACACACACTAGGCCAGTAGTACACCACTGTGCAAAATGTTATTGGCCCATTGTCTGGAAGTGGTATCAGGTCAGTAATGCAGCTATTACTGGCCTGATACGATATATAGTGTTCACTGGGTTATTCCTCGATTAATAGTGGTTCACCTTTGTTTATAATTAACTACGTACAGTAGTTGGAATAGATAACTTTTGCAACCAATGCGCCATCTAGTGGAACTCCATTTGTGGGCCACATTTCATACGGCTCGCTGGAAGCTTTGGCATTCGTATGCTAAATCATTGATAGATGTTGTGTTGAACTGTGCGATAAAAACAATTGCGAAATCAGAGGGCTTAGACTGGTTCACACGTTGACAAATTGTCTATTACCGTCCTTAAATTGATTTATTTGCCATTGTTTATATTTTGTGTGGTGGTGATTTGCAACATGGTGCATTGGTCATTTAAATACCTTATGCTAGCCTTCTCATTTAATGATAATTTTGGGTGGACTTTCACCATAAAACCCTTCTAGATTTAGATTTCATTACACACGTAGTAACTGTTCTTTCACAATACAGCATCCTCTGATTGTAAGATTCAGGGTTTTAGGTAGGCTCTTCATCAACCCTGAGCATCTGCTTTCCTGTATCGTTATTTTATGTACCGTGGGACTCCATTTAAAGTTCATTCTTCGGTCTAACACACACATCATCGATCGAGACTGGAAAAATCGCGATCCATTTATTCACGATCCATTGTTAATGAATACCAGTGATCCATTTCTGATATTCATATTCTATTTTCAATAATATCACAAGTAACTTTTTACAACAATTCACTTTTTGAACTACATTCACCGAGATCCAAACCAAAACTGATTTAAATTTGAAAAAGTGTTGTCAGCTCTAAGCTGGGTCAGAGGTTACATGGATTATGAAACAGCCAATGAGAAATATTCATGCCCCTCACCAAATCCAAACAACAAAGCTAATGATAAATCAAATCTGGCATGGGACGCTTGAGTTTTCAATTTCAGTTTTCAATATTTCCAAACCGTTACAACATTTTAAACGTACACAAGTTTGAACAGCAATTAATCATTTCTCAACACTTCAGCTGTATATATGATAGCTCTTATGTCACATTATATGTTTTTACTCAAATTGTATCAGGTCATGCATAGAATACAGTGAAATTTCATTGATAAAACTTCAGAATAAATGAATATATTCCTAAGTGAAGGTGAGCTGCTAGTAACTGAAGTATGGAAATGGCTTAAATAGACGTGCTTTAGTTCAAGTTCTTTGTTCCAAGTCCAGGGTTTGAAATGGACTGTGATCCATGTTCAGTTATTCAAATTTAATTGGTGTGTGAAGATTCATCTTGATAAGGTTTATGATCAGTTTAATGGACATTACAGGTGTTGTCATGAGATATTATCAAAATTAATGACACACGCACATGTATCATGCTTCTTTATTTACTGTTGGTTATATATGTTAGTATGATGTGTAGTTTCAAGCATCAACTTCAGATATCATTTCATACAGAGCTATTAAAGTTCATGAAATGTCTCAAAAACATATTGTGTGTACCAAAATGATACACTTTTCTGGAGACCTGATGGAACACTAATAAAAATTATTGCACAGTTAATTGGTAAATCATTAAATTAATGCCTATAGCAACCAGTTCTAAGCAAACTGGCAATGTTTGTCAAGTCTGTCATGGAAACTGAAAAATTTTAATCTCACTATTTTATGGCCACTGTTGCGCACATGGCAGACTAAATGGAGCGGGCGACCTTCATAGGTAATGAGGCGAAGTGAAAGATGAATCACCCTTCTGACATAGCCCAGCAAGGGGAAGGGTTTGAACCCAGGTGCTATAGATCTGTGGCCAATTGCGCTACCAGTTAGGCCATGGAGGTGCCATCTTCACACATTGACACCTGACTTGATAGATATTTTGGGTGGATAATTATGAGGGATAGCAGTGATAGATGTTCTATTACTAGTGATTCAGAGAAAGGGTATGAATTTGAAATATGCACTCACATTCTGACTTACCAGATTAAGCATGATCAGTTTAAGCCATGCAGCAGGATAAGATGAATCAACTCTGGGCTGGACTTTATCAGAGCGACCGTATATGAAATGTTGGTAGACCACCATAAATCTAAAAATAAGTTTTTGTATTTATGGGCGATCAATTTGAGCTGGTTGCCACCACATGTGGCTGATTAATTATATACCTGAATGTGCGCATATCCTCCGTGTTAGCTCAAAGAGAGTGACAACATCATACACATAACCCAGCAAAATGTCAGTCTACGGCTTTTGATTTATGCGTGACTATACCAAAAACACATGTTGATGACAACAGTACACAACTCAAGAGCAGCCGACATCCAGGCTATATGTCGTCTATTTTACAGTCCTTCGAATATTCACAGGAATGCGTTATTTGGCTTTTTGATAACAGCCAAAGGCATGGATTTCTACATTCATGCAAGTGTCCACAAATTGTATTGGCTAGAATTAGTCTTCTATGTGGTTTTAATAAGTACATGTGTATTTCAGAGTATGATGAAGATATTTAAATAATCAATTTGGATCAAATTCTATTATACAGCCACACTGGGCTGGACAATTCTCAGTGTTGAGCACATATCACGGCCTAAGACTATTTTGGTGGTAGTGTGAAATCTGCTTGTTTAGTGTGGATAAACATGATACATAAAAAGTCTTATCTGAAATTCATGAATTGTTTTATTTTTTTTTGGGGGGGGTGAATTGCCACAATTAGCAGCAACACAACCATTAACAATCACTAAAGACTACTACAACTTAACAACAAATTCAGGATAACACAAGGTACGTGAATCCAGTGTACTTTGGTCCACAACAGAGCTAAACTGGGTTCCATGTGTGACATCGGCATCAGTGATTTCGACATGGTGATATCCAGAAGTCAAAATGTCCACGCTGAATGGTCTTTAAACAATCGGCATGGTTTTAATCAATGGATTTTATGATGTAATAAAAATAGTTTAACATTTAGCTTTGTGTGAAAGGTGAAAGAACTAAGAAGAAAGACAAAATATCTCTCCTTTAAAGGTGCTGCGAATACATCCTCCGGCAACTGGATGATGATGATGATGATGATGAATCCATAGATCATTTGGTGATTATGCACAGAAGACACTTAACGAGATTATGCCAAATATATTGAAATGTTTTACTTGATTAGGTACCTAAAGCTGTTACTGTATTACGTTATTCTACTATGTTGGGATGCGACCCGGAATGGCAACTTTATCAATCTAGTACATTGTCCTCATATTTTTGAGAGCAGTGTGTGCCAGTGATGTTGTTAACTTGCTTCTAAAGGTACACCAGGTTTAATGAGCCGGAAGTGCTGTTTTAATATTGGGTACTGATCTCTCCGTGATCGGTTGATCTGCACTCATATTTGGTGATCAGGAACCAGATTTGCTGTGGTGTTCTCGCCTTGATGATTCTTCTGCTATCAGAAATTAATGTTTTCATGCGTATAACTGTAGCCCTACCCCCCCCTCCTCTCCAGTTTTCACTTATTATGTGTGTGTGTGTATGTGTTGCTGTTTGTCACGGAACTTTTATTATTTACGTATAACATTTCAGACAGCATCTCCAGTTAGCGAGTCATTCACAAACATATCATTAGACGAGTCAAATGTGAGAGATCCGGAAAATCCGCCAAAGAAGAAGAAGGTTCCTAGACGTATTCTGCATTTCAGTGATGGCATCCTAGAAGAATATTCAACAGATGAAGAGTTTGATGAAGGAAACAGTGTATCACCAGTTGATCCGGTAGTCACTTTTCATTGTTCCTGACGTAATTTTGAATTTATCCGATGTCCAGGATTTCCTCTTGTTGTTTCAGCCAATATTAAACTAATTGTGGTGATATTTACTGTGAACAGATATTTGTAATGAGAAAACCTCCACAACACAATTCTTTACTTTGTGGTATTCTGTACGAGACATTGGTGCTGGCATCCAGAATATTTTACTATTTTTGTTTGATTGTAGCGTTAAAAATAAAATTAACATTTCATTGAAATATCAAGTAACAATAGGTCTATTATCACAGTCATGTCACACCAGCATTACTATATATACTTCTGTGTGAGTCGATTTCGTATATAAATGCATTTTCTTTTTGACCTGGCATTTAGTGGTGGGAATATATGTATGTAAAACTGATTTCACAGACATCAGCAATACTTATACATAAAACTAACTACGAAGGCACCTAATCATGCTGAAATTGTTAATTATTGCTGGTACTCGCTGCTTTATGTTTTTAAAACATCGAATGAAACAAATTAAAATACAAAACTGTTGCTGATAATTGCAAACTAAATTGAACTGTTTAGTAGAAAGTTAAACACAAGTAGATCTAACTGAAAGATAAAAACAAATTGTACCTATTAGATCTATCGCTCACCAGTTGACCAGACCCGACAGTTTTTTTCAGCTGACTTTTGTCTAAGACAAGTAGGGAAAAAATTAATTACTTCAAGAATTAAAACCTCGTCTTATATGCAAGTACACAGTAGTATTTTAGCTGACAAGGCTGTTAATTCCTTATTAAAATTACAAGACTAGTTACATGTTTATAGACAAATTACATGTACCTTATTAATATACTGTATGGGAATTAGCACAACATTTCTTGTTTAAATACCTTCTATCTAAAACATAATTATATTGAAACCCATGCTTTCATTGACTACAGTGCATTCATATCTAAATTTGTAATTAGTATATTGTATTTTCTATGTTGTATTTTATATTTTCTGTTCGTTTTAATTTGATCTTTTGTTGCTTTTGGGGGGCATTATTATAATATGTAGCCATGTTGTCTAGTCAGTCTAAATAGTTCTGTTGAAATGGCTTCTGAAAGAAGATATTTTGGTGATAAGAGATATTTCAGACTTTCATATATTTTCTTTTCTTTTAATTAACTCTGCTCCTTCACATCCATTATGCAAGGCATGCACTGTCAAGAAAGGTGTACAGCAAACCCCGATTTGATTATTTAAATGGTGTGGATTTTATGAACGCCAAACATCATGTAGTAATGGGTTTCTTGGCTGCATCACTTGATATTACCCCAGTTTAGTAAATATTTTATTGTGTAATTCCTAGTTTTGTTTTTTGGTATTCTAATAATTGAGAGCAATTTATTTTATTAGTGTGAATCGTAAGTTTGTATGAAATTCATGATCCTGTTTATTCCATACAGAAAACATTGCCCTGGTTGCCATGGATCTGGTATTACGTAGCAACTGCAGCAGCTAGTACGTTATATGGTACGTTGCTTAACATAACTACTTATTTGAATGGGGCTGTCTAAATATCCAGATTTCTTGTTGTAAGTGAACTTTGCTGTGTAATGTTGTGTCGAAGCTGCTGGGTGTTCCATAGTTGAAGTTCAGGACAGGCGGTATTTTGTTTTTGAAATACCAGGCTCAAAATGGTTTATGATTATGAAATGTGTTGTCATTTCATAAGCGTAAAATGTATTTAGCTCATATGAAAGTTTGCTTCAGATGATATTGTTTTACAGTGAATAAATAATTATATTCTCCTTAATGTATGTCTACAGTTCCTTTGAATGGCTCCTGCTAGTAAGGGTGCTTTATTAAATATACATTATTATTATTATGCTTTATGAGCATATTAACTGCCTTATCTGACCTGTTACGATCATTTAAATAATACCTGTATAGTTATCTCTAGTATTTAACATGGAGTGTTAGGTAGTTATCACTGGATGTCACTGAGTTCATTATAAGATTGGTGGTGCCTATGATTGGTGGTAAAAAGATATTAAACCAACTCTGAGAATTCCAATTGAAAGAATTATTTAGCCATTATTTCAGCACCTTGGGGTGACTGATTTACATCGCTCAAACACTGGGACATGCAACTTCACATTACGTGAAGCTTATGATACGTAAACTGTGCATCAGGCGTCATAAACTTGAACTGGGTTTATCCCACCTAATTTTAACTATGGCAGCTTCAGAATTTTAAACTTATTGTGCAGTTTACGATTTTATTTGAAAACATGTTGATATTTATAATGCGAAAAAAATATTAGTGACATCGTGCAGACATTGGTCTTATAACCATCAGAAAAAATTATCTTCTTTATGTACCGGTAGTTACTATCTGCGAAATTAAGATTAATATTCAACATTGTGAATACATGTTTTCAAATTTATTACGCATCATTTCAGTGGCTGACACATGTGGTGAGAAGCTGGCTTGGTTCTTTGGCATCACTTCACCGAAGTACCAATATGCCATTGATGAATATAATAAAATGAAGGCAGAGGTCAGTCATTAACGCATTAAAATTCCACTTTGATAATGTTTAAATTTAATTTGTTTATTTTAAATCTGTGACATTTTTGTGATAATACAAATCAATTCCCATTAGTTAATCAAATGTTTTAACACAAGGAATGGACATTTTAAAAGTATACTTTCTTTATTCCTTTGTAAAGGATGAGGCAGAAATAAAAGTGATAGGCGAAAAAAGGCAGAATCGAGAGCTTGAAACTTTGAGTAGCACAGAAGCTGCTTTAGACAATGTGCCAGAGATTGCCATTGTTGACAAAACAGAGACCGAGAGAAAGTTCTGAATGGGTCATTATGCTTATTTATATTAAAGGATGGTATGCAAGTGTGTAATTAATCTTTGTTCATCATAAAGGCATATTTTGTCAATCACTTCATGGCATTCATTGTAATCAATACATCTTTGTCTTTCAAACATAAATGCATTGGAACCATTACTGATGTCAAGGTAGTGATCTTTTCATTTGTGTTTAGCTTGTTCAGTCTATCACTGCATGCGTGTTAGCTGCAATGTGTTGAAGTGTGTTTGTGTTTTTATCTCCAAATTCATTTATTGCATTTTTCAAATAATTTGCCTCACTACAGTGAACCGGATAAAAATCGTACTTTTGTGAAACTGTAGTGGAAATAACCTATTTGGTGATTACAGACTCACTTTGTTTCTTTGTTATTTTTTGTTTATCAGGCAGAAATAGGTTTTGTTTTCCATTACTTTATTAATTACTATTATTATTATATACTTTGATGTAATCAGATGTAACAAATATGTATCATAAAAGATATATACCTTTCAAAACTTTTATCAGCAAAGGGTAATAACATAGCTATGCTTCTTTATTGGTATATTTATTTCTTGTGCCAGTAATTCATTGCTGTCAGAGTGTATAAAGCCTATATAATAAAGATGTGAAGTGATTACATAAATTAATAGCAAAATATCAGTTCCAGACAATTGTCTGCTTCAAGGGACCAAGCATTCCTTATTTATTAAAGGGGTGCATACTGGATAGTGGGACTTACTTATGTTATACATAATATAAAGAGATTATATTTGTAGGAATCTATTGATGTGCTTCTCAAATTCGGCACCAAAATTATTTAAAAAAATGATTTTCTGTTGATCAGTTTTCTGTTTTGTTAGTTGCTTAGGCTCCTGATCAATCTGCATATTCATCTTCATCATTCTCCACACACACACACACACACACACACACACACACACAGGTAGGATAAAGGAACATAAACAATAGGTACTGTCACTTTGTTACAGTGTCTGTTACCACTAGTAGTCTAATTGACTAACTAGTGACTATCCTACTGTCTAATGTTATTTGTAGACTAGTAGTAGTAGTAGTACATACATTACACATGTCTCAGCAAGAAAAGTCGCCACTCTGGATTCAGTCCCCTGAAGAAACGTCCAGAGTTTGAATTCACGGTTCGAGATTCTCTGTGCCTTTTATTATACACAGCTAAAACACACACACACACACACACACATATATATATATATATTATGATATATAATTTTTTCCTCATCAGTCACAACTTTTCTTGTCCATGCAATGAAATGTGGCCTGTTTATGTGCATAGTTTTTGCACATGGAACAAATTTTCTGTGGATATTATATGTCAGCATTAATTTGTATATAATTATAAACAATATACTTCCCACCAGAAATGCCTGGGAGACCGTCACCATTAATAAATATGGATTGATGGTGGAATAATATTTCAGTGGTTTCATGCATGGAATCTTGCGAATTGAGCTCTACTTTGTACGTATGAGCAAACTTCTGTATGAATTTAACCTAGATTTTGTATACGCATCCTATCAATCTGTGATATGTTACTGAATGACCTAGTCTAAATAAATTTTAGCTTCATACATTTTGTTACAAGTTATCAGGCATGTTATTTCTGTACTCGTTGGAAGTGATTGTATTCAGTTTGGGTTGATTTTCCTTTACACTCGAACTTTGTCCTCTGATTACATTTGCCTAGATGGTGCAACTGGTCATCTAAATTGTAGTGTTAGTATGTGGTGAAATATCTGAAATTGGAGTTTAATCTTTAGTGGGTCCTAGTGAATTAGTATAACTTTCTTTCAACATGTCTTGTTTTGCATTGTTGTTATTGGTGGGGTTTACTGTTTATTTTTTATTATGACATCCTTAAAATACTCTTGTCAGAGTCATTTTGCTATGTATATTGTTTAATAAAGTGCATGATGAAACAGATATTTCATTGTTTCTAAAATGGGCATTATCCTTACATTATATAGGTGGATAATTATACATACATGCATACATACATTTATATAAATGGCTGTTTATGTATTCCTGCATAGTTTTATGTGAAATAAACATTAACAAAAATAATAACAACATAATTGACTTATCTGGCAAATGTGGAGATCAAGACTAATGTAATTGATTACCTTTTTGCAACTATAATTAATGTTTGCCTTTTATAAACTGACAAATAAAGGAATCACAAAAACGTGCATATTTATTAATGAAATGCAGTAGTATACGTAATGTGGGGAGAAGATTTATAAGAAAGGTACCTACGATCTGTTATCTTTTAATTTATGTTTTATTGGAATATAGTGAACCTACAAAATGATTTTTGCATACAAATATTAAAAAAAGAAAACGACGGGTGAGAACTACAAAACCAATACTAATTATAGCAACAAGGATATACAGTCATGCATCTATCAGTTAACTGGTTTGCTGGAGATTGGACTGTAGGCTAGTTGATCAAAATTCTAGTTGGTTCTGGGTTCACTTATCATGACTTTCAGTTTGGCAAATAATTTATTTTGTATTTAAAGTAAATTGGTTGTCGGAATATTGCCCTGTTCGTTTTGCATGAAGATGAAAGAAAACAAGATTGTTATTATAATTAAAAATATATAATTTTGTGCTTTGCTAATTTCAGTATATAGCTGGTATATTGCTAAGCAAGACATTTCAATGTTGATCACTGCCCATGGCATGTGTGTTTTACTGTCAGTGCTGTTTTTCCATAACAATTTAGTAAATAAAAAACTTATCACATCTTTCATCATAATATGATAATAGAAATATTCAATTTAAGAAGCTCTACCACAAAATGAACAAATGACTGAAAATGACTTCTAAATTTGATATCTAGGTAACTTTGCATAAGATAGAGTTCATATGTTTTTTTCTGTTTCTTAATAATATAAAACTGTTGTGGAATTTATTGTTGGTGATATTACACTTTGTCTTTGGAGGTTATCTGAATAAAATATCGATACTGGTAACTGAATAAAAAATAAAAGTCGAATTGTACAGAATGATGAGTCTTGCATTCACCAGATGGTAGCACTGGCCTAGGCCAGTCTGCAGTAGCTTTTGATTATACTTATATTAGGTATACCGCACGTTTCATTGTTTTATCCGCTTCTTTCTTTTACGAGTTTGCTTAACGTGCTGAACATATTCAGCGGTGCAACTATGCAGCGAACTTAAAGCAGTTTTATACGAAAAGGTTTAGAATTCCCATCCTATGACGTCATCGACTCGTTTTCAGTGTTTGATCGGCGCCGTTGAGGAAAGCCCAACGTCCCAGAATATCCAAGTAAAAATAGGACGCTGGAAAAGGCTGGTTCGAAGATAGCGGGGATTATGTACCACCTGGGCGCCTGGATCAGTTCAGTGGCTGTCCGGATGTCTGTGCTAGAGGCAGTTGTCCTTGATTCTCCCGTAAGAATGTCACGGGGACGGGGCGAAGGTATTGGCGGATTTAAGTAGGAAACTGTGGTTGATATTTCGGTTGTCGTCGGTCCGTTGTCACCGCTCACGTATAGTATACCAGCATAGAATTTGTCGGACGATCAGCGCACATATTATTAAATATGATCATCTGCTGAGCGGCGAGTATGATGAGATTGTTCGGATAAGATTGACAGTCTGACAGCTGCCTGTTATCGTTGCGGGTTGATGATAGGATATCCCACTGCTATGCGGCATAATGAACGTGCTCAAATTAAGGGAATCGTCAACAGTCGGCAGATCTAGAATCATTTGTTTACAACCTGTCAAACACGTGTAACCCGTGTTCAAATCGGCGGACAGCGGCTTGTCGCTCAGGTGATTGTTTTTTATTTGTTAGTTGTAAACCGGTAGAGGCCCACACCATGATTTAGCGATTGTTATAGATTTAAATTAATTTATTTCAAGTGTGCAATAGTCTACAAATCTATCAAGTCCGCTGTCGGCTATGCTCACTTAAATTATTAAATTAGATTAGCTTAAATCATGATTGATGGGGATATACTCATATAGCCTAAGACTAAGACTCTAACTAGTCTAAGTGTTCTTAGATAATACTTATTCTTAAGAGTAGAGTCTAGACTAGTCCGTAATTTTAGTTTTAGTGTCACCCTTTTCTCTATCATTGTATTTGTAATATTTATCTACATTCTGTTGTGATATCTATAATAATCGTTGTCTTAATATGATTTTCAATAAATAAAATCAATCAATCATTAAAACTATTTACCACGTTAGTGTCACTACTGATTAAAACAAACTTTCTGGGGATATTGTTTTGGGGGGTTGGCAGGTTTAATTAAAATATCACCTCTCTTGATTAGTTGGGTAAATGTAATTATTAGAAGTCTAGGTGGACTTAGATGTAATTGCTCTACAACAGCAAAACAGGAGATCAATCAATGGCCTTGTCAATTGAGCTCTTTTTTAATACTGTGTCAAGGGGATGTCAGGATTAAGATTATATAGAATAGTTGCCCATAATCTGTTTACCATAGCCCACTCATACACACTTTTGGAATTATACAATCCAAAATCAGGAATAGGTGGGAATTGTAAAAGACATTGATGCATATACCATGTTATCAGTTTTTCTGTTAAGGATAATAAAGACCAGTAAAAATGTAGACAATGAGGTTGGACTCTCCTTATTATCATATTTCACTGTGAATAATGCATTATGTAACAAATGTTTAGAAAATAACTAATATTCTATAAATAAATATTTTTTTAAACTTGGTAAGTTGGCCCATATTCTATGTATGCTCCTATTAAGCCAATTAATTAAAAGCTATTTCATTACAATTTTAGAAAAAAAACCTCTATTGACCATTTCTCATAATATCGATACGGTGGTTTTAATTGTTTAAACCATGGTTAATTTTTAGCAGGCCAGCCCTTGTAATTGTATAAATAATAGAAATACTTTTAACACAGGTGAAACACAATGCCAGTTATTGTGAAAATTAAGTTGTCTGCACATTCAATATTTATGATAACCTTGGCCAATAATTAATAATATTCCATGGTTTTATCTGTTTTTTTTACTACTAGCTGTCTATTTTTTAAATAACATTTATTCATGGGTATAGTATTTCATTTCAGGAATTTTTTTTATTGTTGTGTGTGTTATTGTGACAATGATCAGAAACTATTGTGCGCAAAATCTTGAAATATCTGCCTTCAATCAGTTGTTGTACTGCCTTTTGTGCACGTATTCTGTTTTGGTGTATTTACTAAGGAATATCTTAGTGGTGGCCGGATAGATAAGAGAAGTCCCTGGGGCTTTTACAAGCTGTGTTATGATGTTGATAGATTGCGTTTCATTTCAGTGACCAGGCGGATGAATACTATGTGTAGCATCAACTGATATTTGTGGACGTTGTTGTCTGGTCGCCACAGGAAAAAAATGGCTTCTGTTAAGGTTGCTGTCCGGGTCAGACCCCTCAACAGGAGGTGGGTCACTTTTTTTGTCTGTAACAAAACACATCATATCTGTGCTTTATCAGACAAACAGTTCGACACATACAAACACACACATTTGTATTAACTATTATGGTCTTATTGATAGCACAAGAGTGATAAATTGTATTTATTAGTGTATAATTGTCTATTCTCTGTTTCTGTGTGTGAGATAATGCTGAACATTTGCTACATTTAACAA
Organism: Paralvinella palmiformis; assembly: GCA_025642065.1. Taxonomy (NCBI): domain Eukaryota; kingdom Metazoa; phylum Annelida; class Polychaeta; order Terebellida; family Alvinellidae; genus Paralvinella; species Paralvinella palmiformis. The sequence continues at coordinate 503,780 of JAODUP010000111.1, read as the reverse complement.
TAGACATGATGGCATATCATTGTACTTCACAATTAGTAGCATATTTGAGTCTTGGTGAGGGCATCTCAGTGTTAAAAATGGTAGGTTCAAATGCCAGCATTACTGTGACTGAAGGGTGTTTCATGAATCACTTCACTGCTTACCTCTGGGGGACACTTGACCCATTTAGCTTATCATTTGTGCAAGAGTGTGAAACATTTCACATTTAAGAGCTAGAGTTCTGTAAATGTCAGGGGAAAGGGTTTCTAGCAACATAATTAATCAGAGTCCAGTTCTTTCTTATTGTTGGCTGTCATGTTTCAACCAATCATCTAAATTCCTGATGCAGTCCCCCTTGCCCACAGCTGCCTGGTGTGACCAATGGCAGTGTTAAAGGACATTCACTGTGTTCGCTTATTGTAGGTAGGTGGGAGTTGGGATATGTCATCTAGTCCTTGAATCTGACCGAATTCAGAACCAAAGTATGATATTAAAGAGTCTGAATTCATAAAAAAAATATCTGACTGTGACTGAACATTCTCTGGAATCATGGAGGCTTCATTTTGGTGCATTCTTTGACTAGCTAGTTACAGGGCAGTACATACTGTTATCAATTCAGTGCATTATAAATGAAGGCACTAATACAAAAAGTGAGTTGCGTTAGCTTAGTGGATGAGGTGGTGGACTAGAAGTCCCAGGTTCAAATCTATGGACCAGCCACTAGTTTCTGTCAGTTGCACATGCTTCCTGGTTGACTCAGCCATAAGATGAGCATCTGATGTTGGGCAATGATGGATTGTTCTGGTTTATAGATCCGTACTTGGTAGCTAGAAATAGTATACTCCTTTGTGGAGCTGGTCATGTTGTGGACTGTACAGGCCATTAGTAAATCTTCGAATGTATAGTATTTATAGCACTGAATACTTAAACCTAGAAATAAAAGAAGACATGTTCTTCATCTATAGATGCATAGTGACTGACCCTGCGTGTGGGTGTCATATCGTGGAAGCCATTTTAATTTTTAAAATCTTATTTTCAGGGAGAATGATATGAGATGTTCCACAATTATTCAAATGGAGCACCAGAAAACGTTTATTACAAATGTTAGAGTAAGTAACACCTTTTCTTGGACAGTGGATAACTATTCTCCTTCTGCTTTGAAATCTGTAGAATATTTACTTTTGTACGTATCTCTGATGTTTTTAGGGTCGGTGAAATTATATATTTTTTTATATTATTACATAATTGTGACAGAAAACTAACAACTAATTAACTGTTACCTCCACAGCTACCTTCTGTGGGAACCAGTTTAGGCTGCGATACTTTAGGACGTGAAAGGGTTAAGCAGTTTACTTACGACTACTCCTACTGGTCAACTGATCCCAGCGATAAACATTATGTGTCTCAGGAACAGGTTAGTGGTGTTTATTCGTTGTGTGTGGCAAATATGTAGCATTAGTTAATTGTTTTCCGTCATTAGTTTCCCCTTTCCTGTATTCCCTGGCCTCCGGTTATGCCACGGATAGAATGTCTGTTGATTGCTTTTCATGAAATGAATCACTACATCACCTGAGCTTCAGTTGCCTAATAGCTAAGCACCTTGGTGCAGGTCTGATTGGCAAGGATCATGGGTTCAATCTTTCTTATGTTAAAGACCATCTGAGGACACGATGCATTCTGGCAGTGGTCATCCTCAGAGCTTTTAGACCACTCCATCTTTCTGTACTGTTCTCCTCCGGGTGGTGGGGTATGGGTGGCATCTGGCATCAGCCACTGAGTAAAATCAACCACTTTGGAAAGAGGTGTTCGCACTTCCAGGTCTTATCTCTCTGCTTCACGATCATAGAACTTAAAATTGAAATAAATCTACACAAAGCACTGATTGCTCTATTATGCATGTTAAAAGCTTGAGTCAGTTGCTTAGATAATTTGGAATTAAAATTATTCTACTCTAATCTGGATGCATCACCATTAAGTAACAGCTGTAAAACAGCTGTGGTCTTTTTATCCAGTTATGTCTGTTCGCACTTAAACATGTGGCAGGTGTGTATTTTTAGAATGCGAAATAAATGCTAGTGGAGAGCAATAAAGACATATTGAAAGTAATAGAAGCTCTTATTTTAAACATGTTGTTGGCTGGCTGGTATTGCAGATGGTAGACAGTGCAGCAGCATTCCCTCGCATTTAAATTAACCAGGTTTTCTGTAAAGAAAGAGCTTTTTTCTTATGTTGCAAGAATAAAAACTTGCCACTAAGGCCGTCTCATTTTTGAGTTGGGTGTTTTTATCTGAAGCAAAGAAATTGTGCCATTTATGGTGTGATGGATGCTGCTGTGTGCTTGTCACTTGTGTATGTTTTCCTTTTGATGTTTATGGCTTCAGTACCGCCCCCCCCCCACACACACACTGAACTAAAGCAGCCATAATACATCTCTCAGTGTTTCATGTGTTTTTTTATGGAGAAGGTTGGCATCTGTGCCAGTGAAAATGGGATTTATGTTTGATAATATTCATCTTCAAACAGAAATATTCCAACAGACATGTATAATGAAACACAAATAAAGTGAAGCGATTATTGCTCTCTGTTGTGACTATGTCAGGAGTTGAACTATTCTTGAAATGTTCATGAACTATTCATGAATAGGACCATTTCCAGTTCAAGCACCATTCATGAACTGCTCATGTACACTGTGTCATGAACTGTTCTTGAACTATTTTTGAATTGTGTGCCTTGAAATGTTCAAGAACTTTTCACGAATAGGACCATTTCATGTTCAAGAACCATTCATGTGTTGTTCATGAATTATGTGCATGAATTGTTCATGCACAATCCATGAATAGTTCATGATCTTTTCACCAGGGGTTGACTGATTAACTCTTTGCTTCTTACAGACATACTAAATGCCATTTAGTCCCACTGCCAACAACAGAGTAAGCCATTAATAACTGTTGTGTTGATAACAGAATATGCTAAACAACCTTACATTGTAACTGTAAGGGATTCATTTGTGTGTGTGTTGTGGAAAGTATAGATTCTAACCAGTTTTGGTGTATTAAAATTTGGTTACTCAAACTGTCAAAGGGTTTAGATTTTTAATTCCAATTACCTGTTAGCTGTAGATGGATGTGTCAGTGCCAGGTGACGTACTTGTGAACATTCACTTACTTCCTGTTGGTTAAATGTTTTTATAACTGACTTTAAGCTAATTTGTAGTTAATCATAACTGTTAAATAAAATCTTTGAAGTAGTTGTACAGGAAGTTGGCATTTTCGTTTCTGGACAGGACCTAACATATTGTAGATTATTATTAACTTTTGAACGTTTGCTTTATCAGGTGACTGAGTTAAAGCCAGTTCACAGGTGTTAGCGGTTGAGAAACTACATCCTTTAGTAATTATTTGATAAAATGATGCTTTCCAGTTTCTTCTTAAGTAACACCTACTATCATCAATGTTTGTGCAGACATCCGTTGAATACTACAGTATTGCCATCCAATACTTAGTGCACATTCAGTGCAAAAAGTTTAAATGATGTCAGTAATGCTAATTACCGGTAGGCGAGTTCTAGCTTTAATTGGCACAAATCAGTATAAGAATGGTTGTAATTATAAATCTGTTATTGTTTTTGTTTAACACCCAGTTGTCAGATGATATAACTACATATGGGTTTATGGGGCACCTCCGTGGTCTAGCGGTAGCGTGTTGGACCACAGATCACTACCTCTTTTGTGTTCGAATCTCGATGTCGATATATCTGAGAGTTGTTTAATTTTTTACTTTGCTTCATTACCTTTGGAGGTCGCTCGGCCCATTTAGCCTACCAGTGCACAAAAGTGGCCGTAAAACATCAATCATCATCATCATCACTTAGTGATACTGGTTTGATACGATGGCACCTTCACAATGCTATATTTATGTTTATGGCAGATTTCACCCAACCTGAACTATTAACACTATGCCAAAGTACAACTTTTATTAAATATTATATGAATAGACAGAAATATCAAATCTGTTTCTGTTCTATTTAGTTGAATCGATTTGGCTAAGTCTATAAAGCTGGACAGTTTATATCCACTCTTGAATTGGTGTATCCTATTGATAAACCAAACTAAATCAGCTTTATGGTCTGTGATAATATTAATAACTTAATAACCTGACTATATTATGTCTGTAATTTGAATTTGTTTAAGTTTGTCATTGGCTTGGTTTTTTTGTTGAAGAAAGTTCTTACGCAGTAGCAATCACATTGTGCTGGATGTCTGCAGGTAATGGGAGTATATTCCATTATTAAAGGTACCTGTTGGTTGGTTCATCCATCAACAAAGGCCTTGTTTGATTATCTTATTGTTTTAGGGAGCTGGACTAGTACATCTCAGTCAGGATTTAATTCATCTCGTATATACACTGAGGCTGGCATCGGACAACGGATGTTTTATGTGGCACACTGCTGACAAAGGTTCTGTTTCACAAAAATTATTTATTTGGAATACAAATTAGTATTGGAGCTAGGCCATAAAATGTTGTATGTGATGTTGATAACGTAACACCCAGACTGATAACATTACCTGAAGCTATTTTTTCAGCTTACCTATACGGTGTCATTTTTTCCCCGAGTAATCCAGATCGCAGCCTTGGTGTTTCGCAGATCGGTTCTTGGCATTCAGGTTTCGACAATAGGCGTCTCTCTAATCCTTAGCGTTTATGGATCCGTACAATCCGGTGCCATTCTCAAGTCTCCGAGGCGCGTATGCCGTGTCTGACTGCCAATAATAGCTCCGTAATAAGACACTCCAAGTCCAATACTACCAGATATACTCACGTTATGGCTGAGTCAACACTCGCTGGGCAGATCAAAGACCAGCAGCGGCTTGTGAGTGGGTTTAAACCTGGGACTTCCATGTTTCTAATTCGACCATCACAGCTGGACCACCATAATCTAGGTGATAATTGTCTGTGGTGTGATGGTGGAATTTTCCATGTTTGTCTGATCCAGTGATGCGGTATATGATGCTAGTTTTTAATGGCAAAAATAAATCGGATAGTATGAATCGTTTTTAATTAGTAGGTGAATAAGCATGCATGGCTATACACACAGACAAACACACACAAGTATGTACATGTGTATACATACATGAATATATATATATATATATACTAATATAGATAGGCAGGCGTATTAAAATAAATTAAATATAGGACCATTTTTACCATCTAACTTCATAGTATTATCACATCATTGACTTACACACATTGAGGTAGGGTTATGACAGTACATTAACTGTCATATAGCAGTGATTCCCTTTGATTAATTATGTACTTAAATGTCATATTCAGCGAATAATAACCACCTGTTAGAATCAAATCAATTATCAGGTGCCTTATCGGCGAGCGACTTTTTATACCACTGGTATTACCAGTGGAAAAGAAAGGGACTATAGGGCGTTATGGTGACTGGGCCAAAACCTGCCATCCATCCATCATATCTGTCAAATATATTCGTTCTCACTTCTAGAAGTGACTGTATCGGTAAAGTTTGGGTTAATGTCATAGCACATTGTATGTTAGTGCTGGGATTGCATTTTGCGCTTTGTATTAATAGTAATTTAGTCTTATCTATCGATCATTTGCATGGGTGGCTCCGATTTTTGTGGTACGGTTCCATTTAAATTGACCCCGTATTATGTATGATTCATGTTTGAGTACCTCGTACTCTGATTCAGAATACATACTTCGGCTTCAGGTTTAAAAACATTTCGGCGCTGTACTGTTCCAATTCCCATCAACTGAGCTTGGGGCCAGTCTACCACAGAGCTAGAAATATGGTTAACTGATAACAAAAATATTTCTTTGTTACGCTTCGATTTATTGTATAAATCAGCCCATCAAAAGGAAAATTATTTCAACAAAAGAACACATTTTATAATAACAGATTTTATTGAAGTCTGTTTCTGGTGTTGTCTGTTAACTATTTCAGCTCATTTTCCAATCTGTTGAATATGTTTCCTTTCTTTAACTAACTCGTCCGTAATATGTGTGATTGTTGCACGTGCACGTAGTCTTGAAGGGGCATGCTTTGTTCTTCATTTATTATACATTACATGGTTCTGAGAACATTGCATAATTAGCCCAGATAGATCCAGGTGTGTTCCTTAGTACAGGTATGATATGTGAACTAGTGTTAGTATTACCATGACATTATAAACCCATGTAATCTTTTAACTGTCTGTGTGTGTGTGTGTGTGTGTGTGTGTGTGTGTGTGTGTGTGTGTGAGTGAGTAACTGAGAGCAATTGTAATTATACAATTTTAGTGATTCAGCAGAGAAGTGATATTTCTGACAAATAACTCCTAGTCACACTGTCAAATGTGTAATATGTGTGAGCTGTATGCCGACTAAAACAAATGCATGTTGAATTTATTAGACACATTCTACGAGATAAACACATGTATGAACTAATTGTGTGTGTATGTGTGCGCTATAATTACACCAAATATTTAGAGATATTGTATCATATACCTTGTCACAGGTCACAACACACACACACACACACACACACACTTGTGTCTGCCATCACTTAGCATCTGCATTCTGTTATACGTCATAATACCCTTGTTGAAGTAAATATTACCTCAACGCTGACTCTGTGCCTGGCTCAGTTCCTCTGTCTACTTCGATGGCAAACCAAAACTAAGATCCCTAGATGAGTATTTTCTGTCGGATGTTTTGCTGAAATGAAAATGGCAGCATCAGCAGCTCGATAATAATTGGTTTTCCAGTCCATGTGTGTTCGATGGACAGATAAAAACAAAAGGAATAATTTTGCAAAAAGAAGCATCTCTAGCAGATTGTGTCGTCCGGTCGTGTCAAGATTCACAGATCCTGTTATTCTGACACTGGTGCAAGAACTATAACGATGATAGAGAGAAAGATGGATGGCGATGATGAATGATGCAAAATTATACCCCGAAGCATGAGCCATGTAATAAGGAGCCATGGTCCGTTTTTGGTGTTTGGAAGATCTGATAACAGTTTTATACATCTGATGGTCGATTCAATTAATTGGTGACAAAAATCAGCTGGGTGGTGTGTGTGTGTGTGTGCGCGCGATATACTAGGTGTGTTATTTCCCTCTTATTTTTCAGTAATTTATTGTGTCTTAGATCCTATTAAATCTCTTAAGATATATATGTATGTATGTATATATATATATATTGATGTACGCGTTGCTGGCTGATGGTGATACACGCACACACAGAACCTCACTATTATGTATTATGGGGCAGTGGGAAGACAGCTTCATAGCTACACTGGTCCACCGGCATTCCACATATGTCTTACATTTAAATTTAGCTATATGTATATATATATATATATATATATATATATATATATATATATTGTCTGTACTGTGGAAATTTCTATTCTGTCTAGTCTATGTGTGTGTGTGTGTCTGTAAAACTGCTCATCTTTTACTCAAACTAATACTTAGTATGCCCAATTACATCACAAATGAAAAAGAAATTGAGGGTAGATTTGACATAAAGACATAAAGATAATTATTACCAGTACCTGGCAAAATACCACACATCTTAATATCATCATCATTAACTGTTGCGGTGTTAGCTTAGGTTTCATTCATTTCTTCATCATTGTTCATGCACAGAATATGCTAATGTCTTAATGCTATCCGGTGATGTTTATGTTGCATATTTATTATATTTTTCCAGGTTTTCACGGATCTTGGCTATGATGTGGTGAAGAGTGCCTATCAGGGTTACAATGCCTGTATATTCGCTTACGGTCAAACAGGGTCTGGCAAGACGTACACCATGATGGGAGACACCGTAAGTGTACGAGAGAAAGGTGCATGGTTGCCGGTGACCGTGCTCGCATGCATGTTGAGAACGGGTCTTTAGTCCAAAATCGAATCAGCCAGATCCTTTCTGCCAAAAAAGGCAGGCTTGTTTTTCACGAAAGTGCATTCGAAATGGGTGTTTTACATCAAAGCATGTGAACGAAGCGTGTTTTTCAGAAAATTTGGTTGGATACTGTAACATCTATTTTTCTGGGTGGCAGTTATTGGGTGTCGCTGTTCTTGCCCGTATCGCGGCTCAATCAATGAGAGATACCTGGTGGCTCAGCCCAAAGAGAAAGTCTTCTTTAATATGGTTGGATGATGTATTTGAAGCGATTTTATTCTGGTATTGTTAGGGTTATAACATCATTTCTGATATAGTGAGAGGTCAACCCTGATGTTGGACAGCGATATTGCTGCTGTGAGGAAGAAGCTTCGTCTATAAATAGCCATGTCTCCTGTCGCCTTATTTACTGGCGATGGCTTTGTGCGAATTTTCTCATCATTGGTGGACTATTGGAAAAGGTGGAGATTTGTGGACACTAGTTGGTTATGGAGATTGAGAAGACCTCTTTATAATATAATGTATTTTGATTTTAGGGTATTAGTTTATTCACTCTCTCTGCCTATCTGTGTGTGTGTGTACGCGCATGCGCGTGTTTTCATCCATGTAAATATCCATTTTGAAGAAATTGAGAGGGGGAATACTTTGTATTGTGATTCTGTTCTGTTAAAGATAATTTGTGATAGACCAAACCTTGGACAGCCAGCCATCATGGGTTCTGTCTGTGGAGAGAGAGAGGGGGGGGGGAGGAAGAGAGAGAGAGAGGGTCCCATCTTCTCAGATAAAGTGGGGTACTGAGTATAATTGTTAATGAAATAAGAATCCCGTGTGAGACAACATGCGCTGAATCTTATTTCGACTGTCATCATTTCATGAATAGTGAATCGTCGTTATGCCATAACACCATTAGTGAACATTCTCCGAATAATGCACCGCGTAATCAATATTAGACGTGGCTGCTCAGCCAGTGTATAACGTTTGCTTAAATAATTTGTTGGAGCGCTTCTGGGTGAACATGTACTCGCCTCTAGTGTAATATATGAACGACCCTCCCGTGTTTGTATTATAATTACATGTTTGTTGAGGATGCAGACAGTTTAAATCTTTCAGCGACTAGGAACAGTCCCTTTTACTCTCTCTCTCTCTTTGTGTGTGCGTGTGTGTTGATGTATTAAAACAAGAAGTGACCCCACAGAAGTGGGAGGGGGGAGAAGTGAGAGAGAGTTTGAAGACTGCTATATCTATTCATTATGTTAAAATTTAAGAAAATTCAATTTCTGCAAAAGGCTATAATATTTTGTTTTCACATCTCCAGTTGTCCCAATCTGGTTCAGCTCTATAGGGAAGTTAGAGCCATATAGGTCTAGAAGTGAACTATTGTACCCTATGAATTTTATTCGGAAGAAAATCTCCAGTCAGTCTTCAGTAGTAATCAAAGTGTGTCGTGATCGTGGAATAAAACGTAATTCAGTGATCTTCGGCTAGAATACAGATGTTTTTCGTTTTTAACTTCTCGGATGTCGTCGGTGATTTTGCAGTTTTCAATGTTTTTTCCCCTCTTTTTGTAAACCCGGTTATGTGTGGCTTGCGTGACGCTTTCCGCCTTTGCAGTTTTCTTTCGATGAGCGATTCCGATTATCATCAGGTGGTTGCTTCTGCGCGTGGTTCATTAGTGTAAGCGGTCCTTAAAAATGCAGCCCCTCCCTCCACTTCCCAGTTGATCATGTTAATTAAGTGCGGTTTTGTGTAATGCTGGTTGTTTTTTGTTTGAATAGTGTGCTCCGACAGAGTAAAGACACCTCACCTGAACAAGAATGTTGTTTATTTTAATGTTTTTGTTCAGATTTCGTGTGTGTGTGTGTGTTTTAGCTGTGTATTATAAGGCACAGAGAATCTCGAACCGTGAATTAAAAATCTGGACGTTTCTTCAGGGGACTGAATCCAGAGTGGCGACTTTTCTTGCTGAGACATGTGTAATGTCTCACCAGTCCCTTTAGTTTCATCTATGGTATCACTAGTACATGATATAGTATTATCATAAGCAGGTATAAATGTATCAAAGACTTTGAACTAAAAATAACAAATCATTAGAAAATATATTGAACGTGTTTGTGTGTGAGATAGCGAGAGAATGAATTAGATACGGTGTGTTTAAACAGATAGATGGTGTTTAGTTGATTAATTATGTTTCTGTGGAGCATCTTAATTTATTTATATTGAAAGCACATGATATTTATGAACCGGTTGTGATTGAGGTAAACAATCCCCGCTTCTGTTCATCTGCTGGCGTTCACAGTCGGAAACAAATACACCAACCTCGATTTGCATTGAGAGTTAGTGGGGGGGGGGGGGAAATTTTAAATAACACAAGTTTGAAATTTTCTGTTCCAGATTGGAACAGTTGGATGAATGGATCTATTCTGATGCCGCTTAGCGTATCAGCTCTCTTGCGACTAGTCAGTTGCCAGAGCCGTGCTGTTTTCTATGAGTGGTTTGAAAAATCCGGGTTTTGTTTTCATTCAGGATTGCAATAATGTTAGTTAGGGATGTGGCAGTTTTATACACGTTATAAGAATGGTGTATTTGTTATGAAATTTGTTTTGTTTTAAATGTAACCAGTCCTAAGGGGGGGGGGGGGAGTTAGACAACGTTTTCGGTACTTCCTATTTGAAAATATACTGAGAACACTCCCCCACCCAATTCGCCGAAACTTGGCGGGCTGAGGCAAGTTTCATGTAAAAACTGACATTACACCCTAATCAATTACTTATTGTGCATGGCACATGGATGTATAAATTAATTAGGTTGTAAAACAGGCAGAATTTAGAAAAGTGTGTATTCTTTTCTGATTAATTGTTAGGTGTGTCAGATTAATTATGGTGGCAGGTAAGATGCTTTCTCTTTTGTTAAGTCACTGGATTCTACAATGTAAATAAACTCTCTCTCTCTCTCTCTCTCTCTCTCTCTCTCTCTATATATATATATATATATATATATATGATGATGATTGATGTTTTACGGCCACTTTTGTGCACAAGGTAGGCTAAATGGGCCGAGCGACCTCCAAAGGTAATGAGACGAAGCGAAAGACGAAACAACTTTCAGATATGCCCACGCCGGAGGCGCCCCTATATATATATATATATATGTGTGTGTGTGTGTGTGTGTGTGTAAATGAGCTGGTATTAGTTGCAATATTAAATATTACAAATAAGTGATAAAACTGGTATTATACACACTTCTGATATCTGACTGACTCTATTGTCATTAGTCAATGCATGGACAACAAAATGTTGATTTATTCCCTTTATTAGTTTTTCTAACCCAGCGTTGATTTGTGACCAGTCTCTTGTTGACAAAATAGCTATTGGCTACACCTGAGCTGAAGAAGTCAATGCGTTTTGTGTAGCGGTTATTATTAGTAATAATCATGTTTCTGCGTATTTTTGTCTTGTCACTGACAAACAATGATGACCATTGTTGACCTTGGTGTGTGTGTGTGTGTGTGTGTGTGTGTGATGTTTCGTGATGAATGTGGACCAGGGAGTTTGTGTGTGTGTGTGTGTAGCATATTATCTGTCTAATTATGGTCTCCAGCAGCAGGATTTTGATTGATTATCTATGGCAGGATCATCTCTATCTGTCCAGCCATCTCTGCTATGATGTCAGTAGTTAATATAATTACTAGTTAAGAGAATAGAAGTTGGCTCTTGTCTCACAGTATGTTAAATTGGCAATCCGGGGTTTCTTATTGCAGTGGGAACAGATGCCCCCCCCTCTCTCCGTGTGTGTGTGTGTGTGTGGTATTAATAACTCTTATGGAAAAGTTACATGTTATGCTTATAGCCTAATTCATTGGCGTATAAACATGGTTCGCACATCGAAGAGTCATACAAAATGTATTGTGGTGAAGTATTATGAATTTGGTGTACTTTCCTGCTGTTGAAATCATGAATTTCACATGAAAAGTTGTCAATATTATCCCTTTTTTTTACCAAATAGTAAATATTATGTGGGTTATATATATTTATGTTTTTTCGTATTCTCAGTATGGAATTCTCATGCACTGCCAAAAATGGCTGGGAACGTCTGTTTCAAGGTCAGAGAAGACATCAGTGAACATTTTCCAGTTTAGTTTTTCGTGATATAATTTATTTAAAAAAAAAAGTTTTCTGGACCTAAAATTCTACGGCCTAAATATTTAACTTAATACGGCAATATGACATTGTGAAAAACAAGCTGTGATGTTTAGTCTACTCTTACATTAACAGGTGTCTGTTTAGCGTCTAATGGGTTGAATGGATTGTTAGTTTTTGTCTTACAATAGTATATAACCTTGACTATGAGTATGATCAGTTTTCTTTTATGATAACAGGAAATAGTTTACCTGTAGAAATCAACACCTGTATAGTGTTTTGGTAGATATTAGAAAGTATTCGTTTTTGACTGGTTTGGCGTGTGTGTATGTGTGTGTGCTGGTAATGCGAATCATGAATGATGCATTCTCTGGAGTATACATTCATTCGGGATAAATCCAAAACACACACAGAGACACACAGAAGCAAATCTATTAATGCTGAATTATCAAACCCCCCTTCTCCATTTGTATACGTAATGAACCAGAGTAATTGCATTACATCATGGAGCAGAAAACAGACATCACTTTACAGATGATCCAGGCAGTAATGTGTATACAGAACTAAGTGAAACACCATAACTGTCCCATGACGTTGCTGGTGCCATATGACATTGTAGACCTGGAGGTTGTGGGGTAAAACCCGGTGTTTCCGGTGTCAGTAGGGTATGTCATCTAGCTGTAAAAGATTTATTTCCTTATGGTGGTGCCCGCCTCACTGTTATGTGATCCAGATGAGACCGACATCCGAGCTAAACTAGACACTCGTCCAGTCTCGCCTAGACCTTATGCATGGCTATAATTATCTAACCCGACTCATTCACTGATGTCACCATATTAGTATTGTTATCTTGTCTCCCCTATTATCTGATGTAGCCATTTATAGTGCTCTGAGGTCAGATAAGGTCATCCGTACAACAGCAGGGTCTGGCTTCTATCTGTCCGATCTGTAGTGGCTGAAACGTGGTTGTCTGTTATACTGTGTTTTGTTATTGTATTGATCAATGGTCCCTCGGGTTTCTTTCTCTCGGGAAATACTTCCTTTTTGGGTAGCGGCCAGCCAGAAAATGCCCTGGCTAAGTGAATCGGATGCTATGATTTCTGAGCCAACCTCAGACTGCCTGTTGTTGCTGCATAATACTTTTGCTTTAACTCCTCATTCATAAGAGAGCGAGTGATTGGGTGGGTGGACGGGAGGGCGGTTGGGTGAATATTTGGGTGAGGAGGTTTAGCAAAACATTGGTAAAAATCGTCATTAAGGCGTACCTCCTTTTAAGCACTCCTTACAACATACAGGAAGTGACAGCGGGCGAGTTCTACGCCTCATGACTCGGTGTCGAGCTTCATTCCGCATTAATAAATAGCATGTTGATAAAAATGGTTATGACGCACTCGTGTTTGTTAGTTTAGTTCTGGGAAAAACATTGCCACGTTTCGTCTAGTTTCAAACATTTTCACCAAATGCCGCCAAATTAATTTCGACACGTAGTCAATTGCAGAGGTCGCGGATCTTGATTATAAAGCCAATGATATCAAATTTGGTTCAGTATCTGAAACATACATCAGGCATGGTGGCCAGCTCCTTCAAATGACCATCTATGTATTTAACTTCATTGCCCTTCAGTGAGTAAGTTGGAAGATTTTATTTCCAAATATCAAACCGACCTCGCATTGATGACACAGAATAAATTGGCAACGTCTGTTTTGCGCTGTGACCACGAAATGTTGGAACCCAAACTTGTGATGGACTGAAATGGAAAATTTGTATTTAGGAAACCACGCACCGGGCACTTCTTTGTTGTTGTTGTTGTTGTTGTTGAACACATAAATCATTCATGATAGATGGTGTGAGAGAAGTTTTCCAAGTTAATTACTGGGCAGTATTTCGTTAGTTAAACACTGGCCACTCTTTACAGCCAATGGCTGTCTAGGATTTAGCCTACCAGTTATGGCCGACAGAGCCAAGGTTTCTAGACTTCTGTAAGATGCCTTATTAGTTGTAGCTATCGGCTATTTTACTCTGGAATGTGTAATGTTATGAAGGATGAATTATAGTTTGGCAGGCATACAAGAAGAAATTCTATTGAATTACTATGTGTGTGTGCTGTGTGTGTGTGTGTGTGCAAATACAGATAGACAGGTCAATCAACAGATAAGTCTCTATGTTGCTAAACGATGGATGGCTGAATTTATCAGTCACTGTTTAGAATACATGCTGAAAAATATGCTAACTGTTATTTTTGTAAGAACAGGCCTACGGTGAGAACATTTCTTGTTCAAGAATCATTCATGAACTGTTCATAAACTTTGTACCTTAAACTGTTCGTGAACTGTTCATATACACTTCATGCGTATTGGGCTCATGAACTGTTCATGAATAGGACCACTTCGTGTTCAAGAATCATTCACAAACTGTTCACGTGTTGTTCATGGACAGGGAAACATAGTTATAATTTGTACGGTATTATTAGCCTTATACATCTCAAAGGTATACTCATCTGTTTAACTTTCCTAAACAATGTGTGGAATACCTTGTTTGTTTGGATTAGATTAGCTAACCATTCCATTGTCGTTTTAATATTACCGCAATATACCATCCCCGCCTATTGTATGTGTTCTGGATCCGACTGAACAGACATTGTTCAGATGTTTGGCTCCGGTATATTATCATCAGTATCCGTTTTGCCTGATCTGAGGTCAGGTCGGTATCTGACTCGCACTCATTCCCCCCCCCCCCCTCCCCGACATAAAACATATACAGTTGCCTTGCGCTGGAGAAATTCTTTCTTTATGTTCCCTCAGGGAGAGAGGAGTGTCAATAATTTTGAATTGAATGATGTGACAAAAGATGACGACATTCCTGGATGTGAAATAAGCACGTAATCTATACCAGTCAACAACATGGTTTGGATATTGTTAATAATTTGAGATATTTGGGAGGCAATACATTTTTGAACATCCCTTCATTTCATTAATTATATTGTAAATATAGTTTTTTACAGTTTTGAAGAGAAAAAACTCCAAAATCATATATAAACATGATTAATTAATCGTTTTCTTTGTTGTGACCGTCACCAGATTATTGTCATCAGTATCAGGAAAGTCCATCTTCCTATCTGTACCCTTGTCTACGCTGTCATCACCAGGCCCTGCTCACAGACCGTAATAATGGAGGATTCATCAGATTGTCTCTCTCCTTGTTACCTTGCCGTTTCTTAACCGTATGACCTTTTAAGGATTAAACTGTGGCGTCGTACACACTTTCATCATAAACATTGCTGTTAACTGGTGTGACGTCCACCGGTCAGTCATCAATGACAGGTCATTTTTTCACAGACATTAACTGATGTGTTTCTGACCTCGTAATTTAGACACGAAGCCATTTTGTGTGATGATATACACAACGATGATTGACGACGATTGATGTTTTACGAGCACTTTTGTGCATATTGTAGGCTAAATGGGCCGAGCGACATCCAAAGGTAATGAAGCGAAGTCAAAGATGAAACACCCTTCAGATATATACCCAAGCCGAGGTTCGAACTCGGGTGGTAGTGGTCTGTGATCCAACGCGCTACCAGTTAGACCACGGAGGCGCCCCGTGATGATATAAACGCTAATTATATGCTTATTAGTGGATCTCCGCTCTAATCAGATACCCTCCACCCACCGCGGGGTGGTTTAATCATAGTTTTCAGCCTAACAATACTTACGCCAGACATCAGTGCTAGGTGAGATGGCTGGTGATGCTCTAGTACCCTGACGGTGTTCTTTAAGGTGAGCCTATACAGGTAGCCCGTCATTTGTCACTCTGCCTATGTGAGATGGTTTGAATTCGTCTGACAGGGATATTGATTGGTGAACTATTTCTGGCTTGGCTGTGGATGTGTTATGGTTGTTGCCGTATAAGGAGCATCCAGTCTTTCTCAGTAGTCGTTGTAGACGTCTGATAATTGATTCTTTCTTATAAATACGTTGTTGGCTTTTTTTAGCTTCATTTAATCAAATTATATTATGCCAGCCGAGGTGAATAAGACCACTGGCTGCGTAATACGCACTCGACCTTGACATCACTTCATGGTCTTTGTGTGTGACGTTTCAGCTGGATACATTACCACTGGACACACACACACAGGGACACATACACTCAAAGGGACGGACACACACACACAGGAAGACACACACAGGGACAGCTAACCATATGTAGATAACTATACATGAATGATAATCAGCTGTTTTACTACGAATGATAACACTAACAGTCAGTATTAATGCCCTTACAGACAGACACCTGGTATAACAGCTGATAACTATACATTTATGGTAATCAGCTGTTATACCAGGTGTCTATAAGGACAATAGTATTGACTCTTATCATTTTTGGTTCTAGGAATGGGCCATGACTAACTGTGGTCTACCTACCACTTACATTCGCACGCACACACAGGCACGCATCCACGCACACAGTAATCAGTGTTACAGGTAGTTTCCAGTTCGTTAAACATAGGTGACTTTGAACTGATATATTTGGCAGCAAATCTCTTTGTTATTTAAATAATAATCAACCCTTGCCACCAAGAGCTATTCAATGGCTCCCTTCAGTAAGATACAATATATGAACAATGCGGGAAAAAACTCATAACCAATTTCCAAACAGTCCTGGCGCCGGCTTATATTAAGTTGTAATAACTCATATCAGATCCATTCGTTTGTTGTAAATCTTGTAATCTATCAGTTGTTTGAACACTGTTAGATTCTGAGTTTCGTGGTTAATGGGGTCATTAATATATTGCCATATCAGAAGATTTTAGCATTGTTACATTTGCAAGAATTCACGTTTTTCGTCGACCAAATTTATTATCAAACCATCGAAATAAATGAGGGATTTCTGTGGATCAGGGTTTTTTTTGTTGGTTTTGTTTCCGTAAGCCTCATACCAGCTTACCTATTCACAAGCCTTCACTGTTCACAAACACATAGAGTGCTTTATAATCAAACGTATATTAGCTTGATATACTGTATACAAATTTGTCCTCCGTGATGATATCTTAGTCTTTTATTCACATTGTTTTTCGTTATATATATATATATATATATATATATATATATATATATATACCTAATGTTCACGCAAGCAAAACACCTCAAACTTTAAGTGAAAGATAAGTAATGGTTGTCAACGTAAATAAACAGTGATGAACAAAGGGAAAAAATTCGTTTATTTCAGTGATAATGAGGCAGATTTGATGAATGAAAATATGGATTCCACTAAATATAGTTCTGTATTATATATTACATATTTATTCTATGTATTACCTATTCATATATATATATTCTGTATATGCACCTTCGAATGAAATATAGCACATCAGGCAACATTGATTTGTTTACTAGATGTATAGGACAACTCTGTGGCTGAGTAATGGCATCACGGTTGGCCACATATCTCTTTCATGCCACCTCATTTAGCCTATCCTATGGACAAAATGCCCAATAATAACAACAACAACAACAACTAGAACATGTTTGCATTTCATAACATTTATCAATCATTCAATCTTTTATATATGACATAATAATTAGCATGAATGGAAACCACAGACCTCATAGCCCGTTAAAAATCAGTTTTTTGGTGTGTATATAACATATTTATTTGTTAGAAATATCATATTTACACACAGTCATTACATTACTGTGAAAGTTGTTGGTTAATGATTTAGTAATTACTGTGGATAAGTTACAGGGTAATCAACCGAATTTAGACGAAACAGTATATAATAACTACGTTTTTGCACTATTTCTTTGTCCAGTTTCATTTATTTTTTAAGTCTGTAATTACATCTCAAAACATAACAATTAGAAGTAGATAGCACATATCTCACAGCTTGTCCGATTTATGGGTTCCTGCCTAGTTACCGCTTACATCTAACAACAATTATTGGTTTGTTGTGATTATAAACAGGTTCCTTATGGGAGTGGCAACCTTAATTTGTAACCCGTTAACATGAATATATTAGTTGGAGGATTTCAAATATATTTGTGGCAGTTATCTACATGGTTTATATAAAGTTCCTCTCTTCGTGTGTATGTCTGTCTGTGTGTGTGCTCTCTCTCTCTCTCTCTCTCCTTTCTCTCTCTGTGTGTGTGTGTGTGTGTTTGTTGTGTGTATGTGTGTGTTACATATAATAAAGGCGTGGGCTCAGGTTTTTGGGATGTTTATAATTCTTACAGAATTATGGCAAACGACCACTACCTAAATAGATAATCAAATTATATATATTATTACATATATAATGCAGCTATAATTGGAAATAAAGCATATATTTTAGTACATAGAATATATATTATGATTATAATCCTAATACCTCCGACAATAGCAGAAATATTAGTATTTTCACTCAGCCCAAATAGCACGACTAGTTTCAGTTGTAAAAAAGCCCCTTTTAAGTGCATGTGCCCAGAAGCTTCTTTTTGAGGTAACGATAAATTAACCATTGAGTTAAATGTCAGTTTCATTGCCATAGGTTTATTAGGCTTCCCTCTTCTGCACATCATCTGCTCCAAAAGTTATGATTATCTATATGTAGATAACAATAGTCATCTAGATAACAACGAGAATAGGGGTGTATGGATAGCAGAGTGGGTTCATTATAATCAGTCACATCACTGCATTGATGCATTAAATTTAGCCAAGTTGGTCTAATCACAGACTCTGTGCGTAGTACTGATTTTTGTGAGCGAGGTATTTATAAACATTTGATCACAAAGGTTACCGTTGTCCTGTCTGTGCTTTACATTTCTGTACTAAGACTAACATCAGAGAGCTAAAATAGTCTTTGCTAACATTATGTAATATAGGCTGTTATAAAATACGGATTGGTCGTGTCAGCCTCAGTACTGTACCACCCAGACGGCGGGAGTCGTTATTTATCTCCGGAGTGTGCCAATACTGTCTGGAGCTAATGTCCGTCGGTCTGACTGGCTCTGTCCTTATCTATATGTAATCCGTTGCTAAGTGATCTGTTGGGAAATAATTCAGACATGGCTCTGTCTGTTCTCTCTCTCTCTCTGTGTGTGTGTGTTAACAACGTTAGGTTAGGCACAATCACAAATTGTTAATATGACCTCTGAACAATTCATCAGGACTGAAACGTGATAAATCACTCTTCATGCTGATGTTTATAATCTCTCACAAGTCCCTTTAGAATATATGAAGAGAGTATCTTCAAAATTACTGGCTCAGAAAATTAAGTTCATCTCAATTCGTGTGGACCAGCTACAATGTTGGTTACAAATGGCTGTAAAAGAGCAAAATTTTATTTACATTTACAATGTTGGTTACAAATGGCTGTAAAAGAGCAAAATTTTATTTACATTTACAATGTTGGTTACAAATGGTTGTAAAAGAGCAAAATTTTATTTACATTTACAATGTTGGTTACAATGTTTCTTATTGAAGTTATTCTTTATTAACGCAAGATGATATAACAATCCAAAACGGAATTTGTTCTACATACATAAGATGACGATTGATGTTTTACGGCCAATTTTGTGCACATGAAAGGCTAAATGGCCCACGCCACCTCGAAAGGTAATGAAGCGAAGTCAAAGATGAAACAACCTTCAGATATACCCACGCCGAGATTCGAACACGGGTGGTAGTGATCTGTGGTCCAACACGCTACCACTAGACCATGGAGGCGCCCTGTACATACATAAGGGTGTTCTGATTAAACACGCGCACACACACACGCACACACACACTGGTGTATGGGTTACAATTCTTAATTGAAAACATGGGTTGAAGTTGAACGTGCGTCTAGTATTGATTGTTAGTACGACAGGACATGGCTGTCTTCTGAAATAGAAGAAAACAATATTATAATTGATGGAGAGAGAGAGAGAGAGAGAGAGAGAGAGAGAGAGAGAGAGATGTATAACCCAGCTGGCATCTTGGTGAAGTAATGGATATGGAGAGATAGATGGATGGATGGATGGATGGATGGATGGCATTACAGTTTCCATTATTGTACCATGTATCTGTTTGTTTTTTTAATATCGTAATTAGATATTTTAATGTGATTTATATCAACGGGCACATTACTATTGCATTGAGGCATTTGATTGATTGATGTTTTACGGCCAATTTTGTGCACATTGTAGGCTAAATGGGCCGAGCGACCTCCAAAGGTAATGAAACGAACTCAGAGATGTAACACCCTTCAGATATGCCCACACCGAGATTCGAACTTAGGTGGTAGTGATCCGTGCTAAACGCGCTGCCAATTAGACCACAGAGGCGCATTTGAAATAACCATGTTAATATGTTATTATTTGTCGTGTGACCTCCGGTGGCCTAGCGGTTAAGCACCCGGCACAGGTTCGAACCCTGCAAGAGGTTGGAACTTTTCCAGAGATTAATTTCTCGGCTCACAACATCGTGGGTGGCTGAACACGTTAAATGGCGCTGCCGTCTCCACTGAATAACTTAAAATAAAGGGGGATGTTAAAAAACCCCGTGAGGACGTAAAACACTCCGGCAGTGACCACCCTCAGGGTATTTCGGCTCCTTCTTTCAGTACTGCTCCCCTGTGAGTGGTGGGGGGGGGGGTTCTCAACCACTCCAACATAAAGGCTCTGCCGAATAAGCGACAGCCTGGGGATTCTCCACCGAACAACAAAGGTCAAGCCAAGTTATTATTTGTTGACAGAATTGAGCAATTTTAAAATGGACCAATATGCTCCTTATCCATCCTGTCTATGTCATATATACATACAGAAGTGAGCTGCAGTCCAATCCGTTTGACATTTAGAGTCTTGTGTCTAGAAGATAAACGTCTCGCCACAGTACATGACATTCTCCGTTGATCCTGCTGTTCAGTCTCAGTAGTTCTAGAAACTAGCATCTTAACGTATAAATAACGTTATATCATATATGTTGTTGGTGTTTGTTTCTGCAATATAATAATAATAATAATATTTATAATAATAACCATAATTAATATTGCTCTCATTAATAGCACCCATTCAAAGGAGCTGTACAGTTAAGCTGTATAAACCATAGTTTATTCATCTGGTTATTTAATAAACATGTAGATTACAAGATATTCAAATTTTAATTTTAGGTGCATTCAATTTTTCAGTTCTAATAACCTTGGTTTTAAATAGTTAATTTTTCACAGTAACGAGACGGTTAGCTTATTTTTATGGCTGCTGCTTTCATTCATTGTCAATGTAGAATGTTTTTATGTCCATTTGATGTTTATTGAGCACCAACAAGTTGCTATCAAGAGATATCATAACATATGTAAATGTCTCCATCAGCTCAGACAGCTGTTGACACTTTTTAGATCCTGATGCTGTGTCCACACGTCGGATTCTGTGAAGCTTTTACCTAAGGGTTGTCTATTATTAGAATGGCTTTGCGTCTGGACTTAAGTCGTATGACAGTTTTATCTTTAGTGGGTGAGCTCCGGTGGCCTAGCGGTTAAGCACCCGGCACTTGGTGCCAACGGTCGCAGGTTTGAACCCCGTAAGAGGTCGAAACTTTTCCAGGGATTAATTTCTCGGCTCACTACATCGTGGGTGGCTGACCACGTTAAATGGCGCTGCCGTCTCCACTGAATTATTTAAAATAAAGGGGGACGTTTAAAAACCTCCTGGGACGTAAAACACTCTGGCAGTGACCACCCTCAGGGTATTTCGGCTCCATTTTTCCGTACTGCTCCCCTGTGAGTGGTGGGGGAGGAGGTTTCTCAACCACTCGAACATAGAGGCTGTGCTGATTAAGCGACAGCCTGAGGATTCTCCCCGAACAACAAAACCGAAACCGAATCTTTAGTGTAGTAGGCGACACTCTGTGGAACAGTTTGTTGCCCCCTCCATGATACAGGCCTCTATGGGATAGAATACTACTACTAGAGTTTCTTGTGTCTGTAGGATGTATCATCCATCAGTAAAATGCTTTGGCCTGATCCTCATTCTTAAGAATAACCCCAGCTACCGTATACATCCCAGGTCCAGACAGGTCACCATCACTGAGACTAAAACAAGCAGCCATTCACACGATGATGTACTCATATAGCAGCTGGCTGTTACGTGATACATACTTCAAGGCTTTGACCCTTTCTGACATTTTATTGCGCTGCAGCTGATCAGTAATAAACCGACTAACGTTTGGTAACATTATGACCATTTGTAATTGATCATTTGTATTAAACTGGTGGCGTTTCTTTTGCCAGCCTCTGTTTTTTATTGTTTTATTGGCTCAATGGTTAGTTCGGTGCACTGGGATCCAGGGTGTTGGGATTCGAATCCAACTCATACCTTGATTTGTGAGATGTTTCCCCAAGGAGCCATGACCCCTCGGCCACACGTACCCGATGTGACCAGCACAGAGTCTGAAAAAGTCCACCACGGAACTCCACATACTGCCATGTACCGTATATGTCACGGATGTTAGTGTTCGTGACCCAGTCCTCTAACATCTCGGCTAGTAATTTGTAACAGCTCTGTGATACTCCTGTCATTCAACATGTCAACAGCTCATTATCAGGTATGTTCTGCTCCTATATCAACCACTTGCAGGGCATTTCGATGGTGCAGTGATTCGAGTGCTGTGGCGTAAACCTCCAGTCTGCAGGTTCGAATTGGGTTCATATCTCTGTTTGTGATTGTGATGATGATGATTGATGTTTTGTGAGCGTTTTTGTGCACATGGTAGACTAAATGGGCCGAGCGACCTCCAAAGGCAATGAAACGAAGTCAAAGATGAAATACCCATCATATATGTCAACGCCGAGATTGGAACTCAGGTGGTAGTGATCTGCTGTCCAACGCGCTACCAACTAGACCGCGTAGGCGCCCTATCTCTGTTTGTGGGATATGTTTCACCCTAAGCAGTCTCCCACGTCCGTCTGTCCCAAACTTTGATCCGGATCGAAGCTAGACAGCACAAATCAACTCTTATATCTCTGAGCTCTTTTTCCCAGTCCAGTCAGCGGTGTTCTCGTTGATATGTGTTCTAACTTAGTCTTATTCGGTTACTGTGTGTGTGGCCGTGTTCATTTTTCCGGTTACGAAGGATCAGTGCAGTCTACGCCTTTGTTAAGTCTATTAATGAATTAATCCAATTGGTGCTGGTCGGCCTCTTTTAGTCACGGTCCTGTTCATACAGAGAGTTGTTGTTATTTAGTCTGATCACCTCTATACATGGTATATACACGTACACCGCTTCCAATGCTTCTCTCTAATCATCCATTTGTATGTTTGTGAAACAGTTTAATTGTTGGCCACCGTCCAGACGTCAGCCATTTAACATCTGACCAACGCTGTCGGCATAATATGGGCTTTCGCTTAATATTTCCGTTTTCATTATATAAAGCCTGGTACCTGGATACAGGCGTTCTCCTTGTGATGGCGGTGCCGCAGTTGCTCGAGCATGGTGTGTGTATAGGTTATATTACTTAGCGTTGATGCTCAGAGAGAGAGAGAGAGAGAGAGAGAGAGAGAGGGGCACAATGATGGCTGATGTGCCAGGTTATCACTCTCTCACCAGGAGGTGTCTGGTTGGTTGGTCTTCATGCTGGTGGTTTCAATTGTGTCTGCTCTTTCTTGTTTTGACTACGAATCGCTCAGCTTCGGTTCATTTTCTGGGATGGACTCGTTGTTTTTATTTATTCTTCGTAATACATTACGTTGCGGGCTTTCGTCCACTGTGCTGTTATGTAACTCCACATAACGAATCGTGTTCTAGTGTTGCTATATAGCAACTGTTTGTAATGGGAAATAAAGTAACGAGTGAACGATACAGAAAGGCCCGAAAGATGATTTATATTTATTGCCATGAGTACCCAAAGGAAATATTGTCCCTAATTATTACATCCAGTATACCTCTGAGTTATAGTTTTCTCTTGGATGAACACAGATGTGTGTTTACAATTAGCATTGTATAAATATAATAATTAATCTTTGTTGCTTTGCACGTGTGTGTGTGTGTGTGTGTGTGTGTGTGTGTGTGTGTGTGCTCTCTCTCTCTCTCTCTCTCTCTCTCTGTGTGTGTGTGTGTGTGTGTGCTGACAGGTGGTATGTAATTAATTATTTATTTGGTGAATTATGTTTCTGGGCTTCACTGTGAACACTGGATACTACATAAATCGTATATTAAACGACAAGTCTGATTCATCTTAAATTATCATATTGAAGGCTATTATTCACCAGCATGATATGTATTAACACGACTGTGATCACAGTAAACAATCCCACTTGTCTTCATCGGCTGTGATGGTCCATCTGAAACAAATTCCCTGACCCGACTTTACATTGAAAGTTAATGAAGGGCATTTTGAAATAACATAAATTGGAAGGTTGGGTAAAGGTGAACGTTTTTAATTATTTATTGCCACAAGCAACCAGAAGAATCTGTTTATTACATCTAGTGCACCTCTGACTGTCATTTCTGTTTTGGATGAACAGTTGAGGTGTGTTTATAATTAATGTAGTATAAATAATATTTTATCCTGTTTATCTCTCTCTCTCTGTGTGTGTGTGTGTGTGTGTGTGTGTGTGTGTGATTCATCAGGGTACATATTGCTGGACAGTCACTTTTTATGCTGAGACAAGTATAAGATGTTGTAATAATTACAGTGATGATGATGATGATGATGCAGCCATGATCATTTTCTAATAAACTATGATAAATGATGTATTACTATAGCAGCTTTTGGTAATAAATATTTATTTACAGGACAGTTTAGGCCTTATTCCAAGAATATGTGAGGTGAGTATCGTTTACTGCATTATTTATTCTTACCCTGGTAATATATCAGAGAGTATACTTTAATGGAATCTAGACAGCGAAGAAAGACAAATGATATTGGTGTTTTAAATTGTCCTTCTAGTATTTTGCGATACTGTTTGGTTGAAATACTATCATTAATTTTTCAGAGTCTTTTCTGTGAGATGAATGATCCAGAGACGAGCTACCGGACCGAAGTCAGGTAGTTAATTTATTGCTATACAGCAGGAAGTAGCCTGAGTAGTATTCACTGGATGTCACTGTGTGGTGGTATATCACAATATGCCAGAGTGATAGTAAAATTATTCTAATAAACCTTAAATAAACTGGTGTTTTGATTATTGGTATTTGGCTAGTTTAAAATTTTGTTGAATTATCATTCAGTTACAATTATGTTTGCTGCAGCTATCTGGAAATCTATAATGAAAAAGTGCGAGATTTGCTTCGCGATCGAAAACTGCCACAGGCAAACCTCAGAGTGCGTGAACATCCGAAGGAAGGACCCTATGTACAAGGTTAGATCACATTTGAACGCGGGACCGTTTTGGGTGCCAGATAGATTGATCTCACCACAATCATGTTAATCCAGATCAGGCCTGAAAAGGCTGGGCCCAGATGGCATGACTGATGATGACATAAAATCCATCTCGCATGAAAAGATGAACCGCATGCATTTCTCGCATTATGGGAAATTACCAGAAAGATAATTTTTATATGATGTTTATCAACATAGTGTCAGGCACCTAGATAATTCATACATGCCGAACACCAATGTAGTTAAACTAGTCCCATGTTTGAACCAGTGAATTCTTTCAGTATTTATAATTACTGTTTTATCTGTTTAACAGTAGCTTTGATATTTTGAGTTCATTGCCTACTTTAGGATGGCGTAGTAATATCGATGTTTACACAGGAACTTCTTTTATTAGAGTATGAGATGGATTTATCCCAGCATTGGTATCGTAATGGTGTGTGTCTTTTGTATAGTGTGATGTTCTGTAGATTTATCTTTAGACACTAACTAACCAGACTCTCCACTAGCTCAGTAGGTTAGAACATTGTGCTACAAACCTCCAGGTTGTAGGTTAAACTCTGACTTCTGCTTGTGTTCGTGGGTTATTTCCCCAGGAGGTCATCCCTCAGCCATATATATCCCAGCTCTGACCAACCCCGAGGTTGAACGAACCACTCACTTACTGTTTAGATGCTAACTGATGTATTTTGTCTAGCAGCACACACTATGTTTAATAGCAGTGTGTCCACGTTTCATTTATTTAAAAGGCTATCCTTTATTTCATCCCCCACTCAAACTCACACCCTCCCCTCCACCCCCCGCTGTGTTACAAATAAAGCCTACAACTTGATCTCCTATATTTCCCTTTATTGTCTGTTGACCCGCTGAATAGTCTGTTAAGTGATCATTGTTTTATTGTTAATATTAAATATTAATTTTCACTAATTACAGATTTGTCCAAACATTTGGTCATGAACTATCATGATATAGAGGAGTTGATAGTGAGAGGTAACGCCATACGCACAACAGCAGCTACTAATATGAATGATCAGAGTAGCCGCTCCCATGCAATCTTCACCATAGTGTTCACACAGGTATTACACACTGAATGTGAGAATGTTGAATGGGTCATCTCCTAACGAAACATTATCCTTGCTTAAGTCTCATGAAATTATAAAAACAGATTAAGCCGATAAATGTGTGATACTGATGATGATGATGCTGTTAGTAATCAGAATGGTTGCCCGATGATTTCATAAAGTCACATATTTATGATTTTCCTACTGTGGTTAATATACTAATGTCATTGGATGAAGGTGATTTGTTATTGTTTGCTTCCAGGCTAAGTTTATTGATGGTATACCAAGTGAGATACACAGTAAGACGCATCTAGTAGATTTGGCTGGCAGGTTGGTATCTAATATGTAAATGAAGCGACTTTTCTGTCATATAATGTTAATGCTTTGCATTTCTATTTGTATACTGACATGAACCTCGATGTCAAAATTTTAACAGTTAAGTGCGAGTTAATGTCTGTTATTAAGGTTGTTATCAATAAGCAAGTAATGTTTAAGTGGGTCCCGTATATTTTTTATTCAAAGAAGTACAAATGCATGTGCACGGGCACACTTCCATAAATAACAGTTAGATGTGTAAAGTGTGAAGTACCTATACACGTTTGATTGCCTGGCTACGTAACACGGTTTAAAATCACATTAAGTCCATACAATACGTCATACATCGTTGTGGAATATGTTAAATAATTAAATGAAACAAGTCATTGATCTTAATGTATTTGAAGGTTTAGTTATGAAGTAATATGGTTGTAATTGTTCATACTATAATAATGAACTATGTTCTCTGATGTCTGTTTAAAGCATCAACAATCATGTAAATAACATCTGATACAGATGTTTGTTATAATTGGTATTCCTCGTTTTCATATATCATTTCTTTTCTTTTGTAATATTTCATTCAGCCAGTAGCTATAAAGAATGCTTTTATATTGGAATCGGTTTTGAACGTCTTTCATCCTACCTTTTACAAATGCGATTAAATTCCTGCAGATTTGATTAATCAGTAAATTAAATATGATAACTTGTCACATCTTAGAATAATATTGCTCGGTATTATCATTCCATGGACGTCACTTTGAATGGAATGCATAGTTTCTCAGACATGTCTGTTTTTTAGGGATTCATCAATTTCTGGTCACTTCAGGGATTTTAGTTTTCTACGAGGATGCCCCATTTTCAGCATTGCCATTATTACATGCTAGATTTCATCCCTGGTTCATCAGCTTTAGTTCATTATCTAATTGCTTCCTCCTTTTTACAATTAATCAATACAGCATTATTTGTTACAGTGAGAGAGCTGATGCTTCTGGAGCATCTGGCGATAGACTGAAGGAAGGAGGAAGTATCAACAAATCATTGGTTACACTTGGACACTGTATATCCAGACTTGGTATGCATTATGTATCATTTATTCGCATACATAGTACAATGTATACATGTTTAACGTTCAGTTTGCTTAATGAACCTTCAAATATCCTTCCATTATTAATTATGCTAGAAAGCAAAATCCTTCCCTGTTTTATATGACAATTGAGTTGGAATATTCACACATCTTAACACACAAGGATACCATAATATTCTTACCTTGCAGAGAACAGTAATAAAATATAGCAAACATTCTGAACAGCTGTATTTCAATATTATCATCTCCATACAGATATTTAAAAAAATATATATATATATATATATATATATATATATATATATATATATATATATATATATATATATATATATATAACAGTAATCTTAAGAACAGGACACATAATATGTTCAATGTAAAGTTAAAATAGTTTACTATATTCCAAACTGTCAAAATCCTGAGGATTTCTGTGATAAATAATTCAACCCAGTCTTAATCTGAAACTGTTTATCAACTTTTTTGAGATCTTCTGAAACATTATTTTTTGCTGCCAGTAAATATTATGCAGTCTTGAGTGTTTTGTGTGAATGGTTTTATCCCAGAAGCATCATAATTAAATGATCATCTTTTATTTGGTTACATTAGAGAATGAAATATATAGATTACATCCGGCTAGTGTTAATATGTTCTGATGTTTTTCACTCCTGTAGCCGATCTGTCGGATAAATTCTGTGGAAGTCCGAAGCGTGCCATCTTCATACCGTATCGAGACTCGGTACTGACGTGGCTGCTGAAGGACAGCCTCGGAGGCAACTCTAAGACAATTATGATTGCCAGTAAGTAAATATTATTTAGTTAAAATTTAGTTAATGAGGAAATGATTAGAACTTAAAATTTGAAAAGAAATTTAAAATTTTGTTTCTGCCAGAATCTTGTCTTTTGTCACGCATTAATTTAATCATATTGGCATACAATTATTTTTAAGTGTCAGTGAACTGAAAATCATCAGAATATTTGTTGGTTATTTTAATTTTAGTTTGTTACTGACGGAGAATGTGATACATTGGCTTTAAATTCACATTGTAATATTCTCCACCGCAAAGATCAATTTGGCTGCATTATATGTATGATGTACATAACAACAATCTCCTGCTTGCTAATTTTTTTTTAAATTGAGAGTGATCAACAATTGTAGCATTATACTTGTCATGTGTGTTCACATTTTCAGCCATCAGCCCAGCTGACTGTAATTATGCTGAGACATTAAGTACGCTGAGGTATGCCAGCAGAGCTAAGAAGATTGTTAACAAGCCTACAGTCAATGAGGTAATATATTACAGTGTTTCAATGTAGATTTTAGAAGTTCAGGGAGTTGACTTGTTTGGTTTCTGCATAGTTGGCAATAGATGTGTGATAGTATGTCACACACACACAAGGAAGTTGTTAATGTCATTGAAAAAAACACACACACACACACACAGTTACACACATAGGTGAAGGGGTGTTTTTCTGTTAGATAATATGCCCCTGTTGAAACACACGTGGTATTTAATTTTATGGCAAGTATAAATTTAGCATATTAGACTATATAGAATATATAAAATTGAAGAATAATCTAGTTTTATTTCACTGGCATCAGGATCCCAACGTGAAGCTGATCCGTGAACTTAGAGAAGAAAATGCTAGACTGAGGGCTTTGCTTGGCAAATCTGTGGTAAGATTTGATGTGATTACATTTATTAAGAATTTTCACTGTGAGCGTCTGGTTAAAGAATTCTGCTGAAATCTCTTTAATTCGTATTGTAATAAATTTAATATTCTAATTCTGGAATGATTTATAACGTTATTTAAAAAAATAGATAATGAAATTTAAAATAAATAATTTTTTTATTTTAAATTTCATTATATATTTTTTTCGTTTATCTCAGATTTATTTAATTATCTTACTGACTTGTCTTAAGTCAGACTTCTCTTGGACACTCTAAATAATGAAAACTATTCTTGTCTGTCATTTCTGCCGCAGTGGACTAATATTTTGTCTCCTTTCTGGTAGAATGTGCTGCCATCTGTGAAGGATTTCATAGAAACAAAGGAGAAACTTGATAGAAATGAAGCAAAGGTTAGCTGTACAAGAATTGCTAAAAGAAATTGTGTTTTACCTTTGTTAGTAGTGATCTGTTGATAATTATCTAAACACAAGCAGTTATGTCAAAGATACTATAAAAATATTTAATTATTGTGCTAATAATTTATTGTTGTACTGTACTTGCATCAGGTGAAACAGCTGACTGAAAATTGGACAGATAAATGGAGTGAGGCAGCTTATGTACTTGAGGTCAGTATTTAGTGCTGTAACTGAAATGTTTCATATACTATATTTCATACTAATTATAAGGAAAAAATAATGCATATTAATAATGATTAGTCCATTTTATAAAATTTTGTGCTGACATCTGGTGAATACAATGGGTAACTACAACCTCATAATCAGGTCGTAATTACACTTTTATATATTATCATTATATATTTATTGCTTGTCTTTTAAGCAGAAAATATGATCATCTTGTGTATATTTGCCTTGGAATATGAGTCTTGGTAAAAGATAGTACATCTGTAATAATTAATTGTGAAAACCAACTGCAAAAAATAATAAAATAAGACATTTTACATTATAAAATCATTTTAAATCAAGTTTATTTCTATTCACATATATCTGTACCGAAATCTTTAAATACCATATTTATTTCGCACCAGATAATGCTAAAATGTGTACAAAAACCAGTAGCCAGAAAGTGGATTCTGACTAAAGGGTTTTCCATTTTTGTTCACTACACTAACCACTGAGCTACTGCAATCATTCTAATTAACCTATGAAAGTATGTTTGCTTTGCTATGTTCTTAATTAAAGGTGATTGTCTGTAATATTTAATCCAGTAATGATATAAACTGAACTATAATATAAACAAAGTATGGGAAAAAAGGCTTTGTGTGGTGGTAGGTGAGAGAATGTGATGTGCTGTCACATAAGCATGATTGCTATGTAATGATTATTAACTATTAATGAATATAATATAAAGTTGTCAGGTCAAAGGTGAAAATACTGGAGAGAAACAAAATGATCAGAAAAGGTCATGGATTTTTTTTTTTTGAAAAGGAACAAGGGACTTTTTTGTTTTGCTAAAAGCCTAGGGATCTTTTAAAAACTCAGTATAGTTAATTTAGAAAAATACTATGATTTCTATCTGAAAAATGTTGCAGTTGTCATTTCTGTTTATCAAATATTAAAGGTAACTTAACATGATTACATTTAAATAATCTATGATGACGATATTTTGTTGTATAATTAAATACAACAGAGCTAGGTATGGAATTTTCACAGTGAATGATTGAGGTGCTCCAAGCCATACAGTTTGCAACTTGCTGAGAAACTGTCAGGAAAATTTGTTTGTGTCAAGAACCTTTTTATGTCAGGTGCTACAATAACAATAGGTGTGCTGTGATGAACTTTTTGCTCATGGCCATTGTTAGTGAAGCTACATCTGATGAGACTGTTTATGTATAGTGGATAGATAAAGTGAAACAAAACTTGTGATATTTCAAATATTTTAGAATGCTCTGGTTTCCTGTGTTTGTTGTTGTTGTTGTTGTTGTTGTTGCAGTACTGTTGTTTATTTTATGCAGAAAGACTTGTTACAATAATATGGGATACAACAAATATTTCAGGCATAAATTGTTATCTGGATTATCGTTAGCACAATCAGTGTCTGTACAATCGCACATATAGGACTTTGCACTATTATTTCAGTGATGTACGCACGAATAACATTAAACTAGCTAAGTAACATTAAACTAGGATCAACTAGAAGAAATGACGTTAAGTACATAACTTGTGATAAGAGGCCTGAGCTGCCTAGGACGGAGATGATATAATGAATGTATATAAACTGTGATGTGATACATCAACTTTCAGTCAGGTTAATAGCTGAGCTCTGTGTCAAGTAAAGAATATTTTGTGTTTGCAATCTTTCATTTGTGGCAGGTGAGACCTGATGAAATACAGTTTATAGCACGAAATAAAATCAACAGACCTGGGGTGTGGGCAACATATCACATCCTAGGTTTGTTTATTATCTTTTGTGTTATTGTATCCGGGTCGGGTACATTGCAACTGGGTCTAGATTAGATAGAGACATGTTTGAGAGATATGTAGGATGTAACGGGTGATTACATGAAGCATAGCACCGATACAGAGGTACCTAGTAAAATCAGATAGTAAATATCAAAATATATTTGAAATTTGTCGAGATAGTATACTTTTAGTACATGTTAGAATAAAATACATAAATATTTTAATATATCTAGATACAGTTATAAATACGTTAAAAATGTAATTAGATACAGTCGTAGATAGATTGAAAATGTATCTAAATACATAGGATACAGAGGTGTGCTACCATAGCACAGTGTTGTGTGTGTGTGTGTGGTTGAACCTAGATATTGTGGGTTAAATTCCGACTCGGACCTGTGTTTGAGGGATCTTTTCCTAAGTTGTCGTCCATCAGCTGTATGTCCCAGGTGTGACCAGTGTTGATGTTAAACTTAGCCACTCACTCACTGTTTAGATGCTAACTGATATTTTTGGTATTTTATCCAACACAACACTGGGTTTAATAGTCTGATAAGCTATATTTGTAACAAATATAAAAATTAAATAAAGTAATGGGTCTATATATTTGTGGGTATTAATATTTCATCCATTTTATGGACTGATATTTTTGCATATGAAACAAAAACCTTCAAGTGAACAGTATGAAATAAACTTGCAAATAAATATTTCCAAAGTTGAAAAACCTGAAAAATGTAAGCTCTTCTATAATGTGTGTGTGTGTGTGTGTGTGTGTGTGTCATCCATCATTTGTACTTTGTACTGTTAGCTTACAATTTGTTGCACTGATACTAACATTTTTTGCCTTATGTTTGTTGTCACAGGAACACGATGCTTTAGCCTTAAGAAGAGAAGGCACCGGTGTGGTTCTTGATTCTGACTTACCATATCTACTGGCCATCGATGACAACATCCTCAGTACTGGCATGAGACTTTATCATCTCAAGGTCACTGTGATTTCCCCTCTGTCTGTTAATGAAGTGCCAAATATATTGGTATGAGCAGCATGTATGGACGTATGACTGTGCACAATATAGATGGGCTGTTATCGTGACGGGGTTTTCTGTGTCGTTTTTGGTGAAGTTTTGGCCGAAGAAAACCATTTTCAGTTTTCTAAAATAATCTACGGACAAACATTTCCACGAGAATGCTTTAAAAATGTGCCCCATTGTGTCTGAAGGCAATAATTTGTTGAGCTTATTTGTCAGCATTCTTGAAACAAATTTGTTATTTTATTATGCAGGAAGGTGAAACAAAAGTTGGGTCATCTAAAGCCATCAGACCTCAGGATATTGGTAAGACAACATCTATCCATGTCATAAGTCTGATTTCTCACCTCCCCACAAGTATGCCCTTAATTTAGTAATCAATAAGTGAACGGCTGTATAATCAGTTCACTGTAATGTAATTTATGTGTCTGTCTGTTTTCAGTGCTTACTGGCCCATTTATAGAACCACAGCATTGTATATTCCGACATCGAAATGGCGATGTTGTTCTGGTGCCACTAGAGGGAGCTCTGTGCAGTGTTAATAATGTCCGTGTTCATGAAGTCACTAAGTTATCACAAGGTCGGCATTCACCACAGCAAGATCAGTGTGTGTGTGTGTGTGTGTGTGTGTGTGTCAGAGATGAGAGTGTTCCAAATTTTACCTGATTCCCTTTTTTACCAGAGCTGAAAATAATGGTTTTGGTAATGGGTAGTGGGTCAAACTGGTGGGTTTGAAAAAATTATCTTGCTAAAGTCATGTTTTATCCCCACTTTAATAGTCTCAGATTGTCCTAAAAATGCACAAAACCCGAATATTTACCCCACGCCTCCAGTGCATGTGATTCAGGTGTTTTTTTAACCAAACGCTACTCTCATGCCTTGTGTGTGTGTGTGTGTGTGTGTGTGTGTGTGAGTTTGAATAGAATATCAGTCAATCTGTCATGCTTTTTTCATTCCTGTATCATTTTATTGATTTGTTTCCTGGTTGTTACATCTGAATCAGATTTTAAAACATTCCTTTCACATAACACTTTTTTTTCCTAGTAATTGCTTTACAGACATGAGAGTTATTTTGATTTCAGGTTCAATAATACGACTGGGCCGTCATCATATATTTCGTTTTAATCATCCTGGTGAAGCTGCAAAGCTGAGAAAACAATTACAAGATGTAAGTTCATGTTATTTGAAACTACTCTACTGCATTTTGTAAAATAAAATCCTTAATATTTATTTGGGGGGGGGGGGTAGTTATTATGAATATATGATATGAACATTATCTTTATGCAGAAGCCAATATATTTCTGCATGTAAAAGAAATCAGTCCAACTGTATTTTCTTTGGGGATTTCTTTCATAAATATTAAAGATGTTATGCTGAAATAAGTATTTAATGCAAATTATAATTTTGGTTAAGATATCGGATGGTTTGTCACTAATGCAATATGTTTCTACCACAAGTATTAGATTAAATTATAATACATATTATAAAATGATATTAGTTGATTTATTTATATTTTAATTGACCCTGTTTGTTGTTCATCTTTTGAGAATAAATCTTTTTAATAAGTTTCTTGTTTAGGTTCTCATCATAATACCTATTCTAAGAACTTTCCATGCCAGAGATATGCACACTATGAAAACACTTTGGTGCAGCCTAGTCCAGCCACACATAGATTACTGCTCCCAACTATGGACACCACATAAAGTTGGAAATTGAGTCCCTCTTCAGATCATTCTCCAGTAAGATATATCCAATATCTGAGCTAATTTATTGGGATCAACTATAAGCCCTCAAGATTTACTCTCAGAAGAGGAGGATGGAAAGATACCGAATTATATACATTTGGAAAATTCTAGAAGGAATTGCCCCAAATGTTGGAATAAAATCATATACATCAACAAGGCAGGGTCACCTGTGCTGAGTCCCCCAAATAAAACAGTGTGCAACTAGTAAAATGAGGGCAATTAGAGAAGGGAGGGGGGGTCCACAGCTTTTCAACATCCTTCCAGTAAATATCCGTGGCCAGACAGGATGCTCCGTAACCAGTTTCAAGCACAAACTTGATAGATACTTGCAAAACATCCCAGACAAACCAAAAATACCAGGCTACACAATCGAAACGGACACCAACTCCATCACATCTATGAGGAGTTCCCGAGAAAGCTGAACAATAGAGCTGAGGCAGAGTCACAGACTTGGCCTGATAAATTATACTCTAACTAACTAACTAACTAAATACCTATTCTAAGACACATGTCTGTCGTGTTTTGCAGGATGGACAAAGTGAAATGGTTAAAGTTTGGCAGGACTTCCAGTGGTCTTGGTCTACCTTATCAGTCACCGACTCTGCTGTTGGCTCCGAGTAAGTAGTCTTTATGAAACAGGATACTAATTTTCAAAAATGTTTACTCGTATCAAGTTTCCTTGTATTTATAGTTTTCTCAGTTTTGTTCCTGAATGTTTGGACAATTTCATTTGCCTTTTTTTTACCTGGCACTTGATTTCCGACTGTCTGTGACTCCGATTGACGTCCCAAAAGGTTGTTTTGGAATGTAAGTGATTTGGATTGGTGGCATTGCTGAATAGTTTGGCATTGGGTCACGACTGTTTATCACTGGAAATAAATCATTTGCTGTTTTATTCTGAATTGGTTTCGTACCTTTTGTATTGGTAATAAGAGATCGGCTGCTGGCAGTGTCATATTTGACACCGGGTAGTCGGGCGATGATTACCCAAATGTAATGATACCCATCAGGTATGAAGATGTGCCAGTGGAGTAGGCCAGTAGTAGGGGATTGGTAAAGTGTCGCTCTGGAAACCAGAGAGCCCTTGGTTCAAATCCACTAACAAGTGTCTTTCAATTGCCCACTTATTGGGTGAGCCAATAAATGGCCCTCTGAGCAATAAGGAATTTTTGCACCTTAAGAAATTTGCTGACACCACCCAATACTTCCAATCCGTACCAGCCAGCAAAATGACACAAATAAAGCCTTCGGCCATAATTGGGAAATTGTGAAGGTTTATGTAAAACACGTGAGAACCACATGTTTGTGTATGGTGCTGTGAAAATCACATATTAAGAGGAGTTTAAAAAATTTAAATGGTCAAATTTGTGGTTTGTTTGTGTGTGTGTGTGTGTGTGTGTAGCCCTGTACCACTACATAGACCTGTCTGTTCCCACAGTATGACAAGGTCAGATATATCCTCTGGCTCTGTCAGTGGTGATGATCAAAAACCACTTCCTTTGGTTGGCAACAAACTCTCCGATCAAGAAAAACAAGACAAGGAAAAGTCAGTGGCCTCGTCGGGTTACAAACGTACGAACGATGCGCCAGCCAGGTATATAGACATGGCATGGCTTTGTTACTCCATCAGCTGTGTTCTTGTTCTTAGTGCCTGCAGTATTTTCTTACTAACACGCAGCAACAAAGGGTCAAATAGCAGTGTCCCATGCAGTTCAGTTTATCCCTTTTTGCTGTTTAATCTCGATACAAAAGTTTTTCCGGATGTGTGAGAGTTAAGAATGTCTCGATTGCAATCAGTGATTGCAATCAGTGATTGCAATCTTTCTGAGGCTTCTGCTATGTGAGAGAAGCACACATTTATGGGACGATTGTTTTGAGCAGATTTTAATTAAGATTCATGGCCAATTCTCAATTTTATTATTTGACTGTCTCGGCTATAATAATGATGACCACCGTTAGAATAATAATAATAATAGTCACTTTAATATATATATTTAATGAAGCCCCACACTAGCAGGAACCATTTGCAGATACCAAATTATATACATGTTGCCTCCTGCTCCTCCTGTGCACAGACATATATAAAAGTTATTTACAAGTGTTGAGTGATAGCTATTATTATATACAGAAAGAAGCATGTAATGTTCTTCATGTTAATCAGATCTTAGTAAATAACATGTAGGATGTTTGTAGTAATATTGTGATGTTATCTTGGTGCATGTAGATTGTGTTTTGTCTGTTTGGTTTAACATCCATCTTCATTGTTATCAATTTTGTGATCAGTGTCGTCACTGTCATCACCACCATCATCATCACCGTCAATAAAGATGTCACAGGTTTGTATGAGCTTTAGATGCTGAGTTACTTCAAATATTCTCATCTGCTTTTAATTAATTAATAATATATCATATCATCACCCACCAGTGCATGCTTACACAAACACGCGCACACAGACACACACGCGCGCACACTGAACCTGTGTAAATGTTTATACGCCACTAATTTATTATAGACAAACTATTTACAAGTTTTCTCATAATCCAAAATGGTTATTTCCTTGACTACCTCAGCTTAATCTTAGTCTTATTCAAGGCTTAAATTTAGTAGGAGCTCCTATGGTCCCTGCATTTGCTGTACATTTTTATTGGCTTCTCCTCCCACTGACTACCATATTTACTGTCTGACCTCGGATGTTTTAACTGGGTGCTCCTAGATTTAGAAAGAATTTAAGATTACAATTAATTTATCGTCATCATCGTCATCGTTGTGTCCTCGATAATAGTATCAGTGATATATATGATAAGGTATTGTCGCTACCAAACTGTCATAATTCCTCCCCCCCCCCCCCCATCTCAATTCTATTAGCCGTAAACCCCAATCATTATCGTCCTTAATTCTATTAGACACAAAACAACAGTTTTACCCCTCCTTCACCCCCCCCCCTCCTTTTTTATTGGCTTGCCACATGAGTTTGAAAAATGAGGCTCAGCCGACTTGTACTAATATTTAGGTTAAATTCTAACAGTGCTACTCAGTAATGCTAATCTTCTGTGAATAGTAGTTCATGGATAACTTAAATAGTAGCACTTTCTTGCTTGTTCAAATATTAGAATATGGTCTACTCAGAAATGCCTTCCAGCTTGACCACCCACAAGGAAATTTGCATGTATGTTTCATATATATATATATATATATATATATATATATGCGTGTGCGCGCGCGAGGGGGCTCAAATAAGCTGATAATATGTGTGAGTGCTTATTTGAGAGAAGGAAATAATTTAGTGGTGGCACACATTAGGATCTTGTATGTCAGGCTGCCCTTAGCATCTCGTCAGCAGTGAATAAGCACTTTGTAAGACTGGTATTAGTTCTCCATATATATTAATAAAGCTTTGTTCGCCTGACAGAATGTGTGTGTGTGTGTGTGTGTGTGTGTGTGTGACATAGAGGGGGGGTCGGGTTATGCTTCAAGATTCCTTTGTATGATGAGTTTCACAACACACACACACACACACCGTACCATATTCGGGTAAGATAATCAACGACAGCTGGTGGTTAGTTAGTCAGTGACTCGCATCAACATTAATCATTCCCGTGGGGGATCATTGTGGGATGTCGATCGCCAATAGACAGAGGAAGCGCCGATTTGCATATTGATGACATTTTATTGGCACCGCTCTCCGCGGAGCTGTGCCATTACCGCATTCCAGTCGCAGCCCGTCATGCTTCATCGCACTCCCACCCATCCATAATTATAGGCCAGTCGCACATCCAACTGTAGCCCAACGAGTCCAGTGTTTTCGTTCTGCTGCCATCAGCGACAATAGTTCCCTTATGTCATGATCACTGCCGATGAAAAATCACGTTCCGCATTTCTACTATACTCACATGTGTAGATGTGTTTGTAAATTTTAATATCTCTCTCTCTCTCTCTGTGTGTGTATATATATATATATATATATATATATGTGTGTGTGTGTGTGTGTGTGTGGTTTTGTGTGTCCCATATTCGGCTAGCAACCCGTGTCTGGCACACTGCCGCGTTCGTGTTGCCGGGGGTTCGGTCTCATGGATAGGCCACTCTGTACGTGCAGGCGTCGGGTGCCGTGTGAAATAGAATGTTGGGCGATGTCACCGCTCCGGTTGTTGTTGTTGGGACACCCTCCTCCAGCTGTTCTGCTGAACGAGTGCTCTGTGTGAGTGACTTCGACACTTGGAGTGGGGCAGGCAAACAAGACCTCCACGAGACAAAAACAGCAGCCGAATAGGCTGCAAAGTAGAGCTGGTGTCGATCACATAATAACGCTCTCGGTGCATAGCTCAATTCTACTGGTGTGTGTATAAGTTTGGCACTCAGGACTGAACCGACGTATATATATATATATATATATATATATATATATATGGCAATAGTTGACTGGAATGTGTATGTGGTGCCCGGTCATCGTGATGGCGGTTGATTTTATAGTTGACTTGTGATTGGAACAGACAGAAGAAATGTGATACCTAATAGAGTACAGTGTGTGACATTGTCTCCATGGGATGGATGAACGAACGGACTCTGTTGAACAATGGATAGACATACAAATGTAGACATTAAGCTGTTACTGATCATTTGATCGTTGATAGCTGCTCCTCTTCTATCTGTGTGTGTGGGTGTGTAACATCCCTTTGGTGTTTTTGTTCTTGTTGAATGTTGCCTACAGTCAGTCAGTTGCTGCCGGGTTAGCTGCCTGTTAACAGTAATGAGTGACTTCAATACAGTTATGCTGTGCAAGCACTCACTGTACTGTGGTTGGGCCTCAGCTCATTAGGCCCAATAGTGCTAATTGATGTTTATGACTGGTTCTTTTGAGCGGACTAACTGACTGTTAGGATAAGGTTAGGACGATGGCTAGTGTTTGATGTGTTGAGTGATGTGCATCTCGGCAGGAGATTACAATGGAATTGGATATTGGGCATTGTATCGGTGAGTGCATTAAAGCGGCACTTCGTTAAGCACACTCACTGAAGAGGCTTCTTGGATTTGTGCGTGCATGTGGACACATACATTCTCTCTCTCTCACACACATGCATGCACACACACACACACATATACATACTCTAACATAAGTGCACATATATACACACACACATTTCATTTTCTTCTGTTCATATGCAGTCATGGTCATGATGAATCATCCAGGTGTTTTATTCACAATTTATAAGTCAGTGTGCCAATGCCATTTCACATATTTCTAAGCTACACACACACACACACACACACAAGGTTGAGAGAGGTATTAATCATGTTCAGCTGGCATTCACCAAATTGTCCATCCAGACCTCCCCTCTCAATAACCAAAAACCTTCCAAAACAAACTCAGTTTTCTGTGAAGTTCTCTTTATCAAATACGTTCATCTAGCTGGACATCAGCCATTGGGTGTGTTTTGTACACACAGGACTGTTTGTGTATGTCAGTTGTATTAGTCCGTTATCACGGCAACACATATCAGATACGGCAACGCATATCAAATAGGGCAACTTAAATCAGATAGGATTCATCCTCTACCAGGATCCTTATCTTAGCTTTTCATGTTTTGCTGATAAGGATCATCAGAAACTGTCCTATCTCTCTCTCTCTCTCTCTCTCTCTCTCTCTCTCTCTATATATATATATATATATATATATATATATATATATATATATATACAGTTTGGTTTAATCGCTGTGGTGTTTACAGGAGAGATCATTCATTTTTACTCCTGTCCATTAATGATCACGTCTTCGAAGAGGTTAAACTTCCATTCATTGGAGCATGATCAAAACAATCGATGGCTGCCAGGAAGTAGCGCATCTGGCATCACATCTCGCCTGATGTACTGTTGAGTGTTGATGACATGATCTACAATCTGACCATAATACTAACTGACATACGTTTTCTTTGAGAATCTGGCACCAGTTTTTGTTATTTTTTTATGGTGGAGGTTTTTCATGTCATTACATATTATTATACTGTAGTGTGTGTGTGTGTGTGTATATATATATATATATATATATATATATATATATATATATATATAGGTAACTTGATTTGATATTGTGTATGCATGTGCATATATATATATATATATATATATATATATATATATATATATGCACACACATGCAACATACATTTAATACATTATATTAACAGATGAGGTTGTTTATGGTGTGTATAAGTATCTTTGTAAGTCTGTATGTGTCTGATGTGTGTGTGTATATGTGTGTGTGTGTGTGTTGTGTATGTGTGTGTGTGTAAAATTTGTTACTTATTTTTTTTTATTGTTTTCTTTTTGTCCACACACACACACACACACACACATATATATATATATATATATATATATAACAACCATTGTATGTCAGCTGCCAATCAGTCCCTACATCATTTGGTTTCTTTCCATTCTTCTCTAGCTTGGACTTCGATCAGAGGAGCAGATCATCTCAGTCCAGGGAGGATTTAGATGTGGAAAAATTGGAAGAGAAAAGGTTGGTGTTCTGTTTGAATGTGTGACAATTGAGGCTAATTATTCTGTTTATATCCAATATTTTCACCTTCCCTTTTGCATTATTAACTTTGGACATTGCCTGATCCATTTAGCCTACCTTGTGCACTACCTTGGGTGCCAGTAGAGCACTCTGATGGAAACCTGTCGATTGAGGTTCGGATACCAGTGTGTATGGAATATTTCCCTGTACTCATTAACCCATTGATACAGTATTTATTAGCCAAAATGATAAATTTTTATTATGATTACTGGAAATCCCTTTCATGTAGCTCATTGTTTATATCTTGATGAGTGAGTGAGTGAGTGAGTGAGTGGTGCCTGTAGTCACACCTGGGACATATGGCCAGGGGACTGCTACCTATCTAACATGACAGAGACATGAGTAATACTGGACACTTGCAGCACAATGTCCTATCAATCAAGCTACAGGAATACAATTACTGTTTTGATAGAGTGTAGTAATGTTGTGTTATTTTGCTATAATTCTGATATCTGAC
Organism: Paralvinella palmiformis; assembly: GCA_025642065.1. Classification (NCBI taxonomy): domain Eukaryota; kingdom Metazoa; phylum Annelida; class Polychaeta; order Terebellida; family Alvinellidae; genus Paralvinella; species Paralvinella palmiformis. Next base: position 462,066 of record JAODUP010000111.1, on the reverse strand, counting down.
TGAAATATTTGAAAAAAGTTTGTGGAGTATTAACCTAACATAAACCTCACAGGTGGCACAATTAGTCGTTAGCTAATTTGAGCCTTTAGTTAATTCGGTGAGGTCATAAAAGATGTTTATGGAAGATCATCTCCTGCCATTTATCCAATTCAGACGTGAGCTGGCGCAGTTAGAAGAGGCCCACTGTCTGGCCGAGGCACAGAGGTTGGCCCGACTTGTAGAGCAAGAGTCAGAGCGTGAAAAATTACTCCAAAAAGAGGAAGAACTGAAGACCATTGTCAAAGAAGCTGAGTCAATGAAAGCCAAGGCTGAAAAGGTAAGAAATGGGAATATGTCTGTTGATTATTTTGTTACTTCTGGTTAATGTCACTCCGTAGGTCAGTAAACATCATAATTATTGGCGATTATTGATCAGAGGGAATTGATTGTTAATTATGAGACCCCCGTTTGTTTAGCATTGACTAGCTACTTTATCAGATATTCTATACACTGCTGTTGATATGTGCTTGGCAGAAGGAGGGGCAATCAATATATATTTCATGAATCGAATTAAGCGAGCGTCCATTATAAATAATGAATGAGCCTGTGCTGTTAACATAATTAAATAGTGACCTATTGGTGATTAATTATAAAGCTACTGGTTCGATACCCAGTTAACTAGTGAATAGAAATTAGTGCAACGAATCGGATTGAATTCTTGGATTGAAGGGAATTTGTGTTAACAAAAGCCACAGCTTTGTAATGATGAAATATTAAAAATATTCTTTTGGTCATCACCACCGTCCTATAATCTGTGGCTTAATCACAATCACCTAAATGTATTTGTATATTGGTATGCAGATCATAGGAAGTAAGAAAAGAAATGCACGTGCATAGGGTCCTTGAAAAGATAGTATTTTGTGATAAGTGGCATCCCATTATAGAATTAGGTGACGAAGTATGAAGTAGGTAATTAATTTAAAGGTGTGTATGTGGAAATAGCAGGGCTAAATACTAACATCGTTACCTGATTACCGTGTTTACTTGCTCGCCATGAATGTTTGTCTTGCTACATGATTCGTCTGTTTTAATGTCATTGCTAATCTGACTGATCTGATAACATCGCCATCCAACGTATTGTGTTAAAGGTCCCCTTTGGCAAAAATGTAAGATGCTATTTTAATCTGCCGTGAACAGGGTTTTTTCTTCTTTAAGCCTATTTACTATTACGTGAACTGCCAAAAGTGACATCTGGTGAGGGTACTAGAAACTGACATCATTTTAGTCTTGTTTATATGGTTGAGATCTGTTTGGTTTTGTTGCATTTCATTCCCCATAATACTATAACTTAAGAATTCGGTACATTCAGTGTTACTTGTCAGACTCTTAGGAAAGCTGATGCGAGCATGCGTATTTACGTAAGCACTGCGTAATAGCATTTGTTTCGCATTTCATTGTCGCAGCATTTTTGTAAATTCCTAGACAAGAAATTTTGAGGTCCTTGGTTTAAATCCAGCTACTGGTTTGTTATGTGTCTACTGGCTGGTTGTAGGGGCCATAATTAAATATGTGGTTGGATCATGATGCATTGGTAAGGACTATTTACCCATAATGAACCTTCCCCAGTCCAGGAATTCTGGGTATGAAACCCTGTCAACTTATGGTTGGCCTGGATGTTTGCTTAATGTTTACATTCAATTCTTACAATTGGACAGGATTTATGTATAATTATGTGATTAACAAATTTCACCCCCAGCTTGAAAATAAAACTTCAGTATGAATATAAAATGAATATTCATGAGTGATCTATGTAAAATCTTTCTAAGTATTAAAATCATATTATAGAAACTACAACATGCGAACACTGGACATAATTCACTAAAAACATTGTGCTGTAACGGCACTCCACCACACTGATGCTATTTCTACCTGGATCAACGCTTTTATCTGTGGAAATTTAATATATGGTGTACCGATTGGTTTGGCACTCACTCATCCACGAGGTGGATCCTGGCTTACCCGGAAAAAGTTGCTTATGGTTATATTGTTTATTGACTTGAACACTAAATAAAGAAAACATTTCTTTTGGTGAACAGATTTGTGAATGTCCAGTCACCCAACCAAAATGTGTAAACTTCTATAAACATGTATAACATTCTTGATAATGAAAACAGTCAGTTTTGTTTACTTTTAATGAGTGTTCTTATTTTTCTCAGTTGATGTTTTGTTGCTGGCAAACTGTTTTTTTTCTTCTTATTATTATTATAATTACTATTAGTATTATTGTTATTACTATTATTATTGACATAAACAGAACAAAAACTAAGATTGATTTGAATCTCGAAATAATACTCTGTTGCGTATAAAAAACATGTATCCAGCAAATAGTCATGTTAAGAGTGTGAAATGACTATTTGTTTGTGCACAATACTTGGAATTTAATATGACAGTGTACAGCTATTGGCTCAAATAGTGTCAGTTGTTTGATTATGGATGTGCAGCAAAAATTAGTTGCTTGCATCAGTAAATAAACTCTAACAGTGGCCAAAAAATCAATACATTAATTTGCTCCAACACAGTCACATATGTAAATAGTTGTCCGTAGTATAAGCCCAATCCAACTCCAGTACCTAGTAAATGAACTAATTGCCATTTGTTTTGATTTGTTCAGGCCAAAGAGGAAATTCATAGTCTCAGCTCAGCCGTTGAGGAGACTATTGTGTTCCATCTTCGAAACAAGGAGAAGCTGAAATCTGAGGAAGAGCGACTGAGAAGACAGCGAGAAAAGCTTGAACAGGACAAGGCCAAGGCTCGAGAGGAAAGGCAGAAGCTTCGCCGGAAAAGGGAGCTCGAGAGGGTGAAGTTGGAATTGGAAAGGGAACGCCAACAGGAACAGGCTGAACAGTTTAAGATAGAAGAGGAACATCTGAAACACGAAAAGGCAAAACTGGTTGACACAATCCAGAAGGAGCAGGTGTGTTATGGCCGTTTGGTGTGTGATTAAATGGGTGATTGTTACATTGATTGAGCAGTATTAGTTTTCGGTTGAGCTTTGAGGGGAAGTTTTATGCAGATTTGTGAAGTAAAATTACTGATATAGATCACTGCCTTTTGCATTAGAAAGTTTTCATATTTGGTGGCCCTAGTTGGCACCTGAGCCGTTCCATGCTGTTGTTCGTTTGTACCAATGACACTAAGTTCATGCTACTAAGCAGAAAATATATCTATAAACTGGATGAAGTTGGCATTGAGCTAACATATTAAGCCATTCTCTCACTGAGTTTTCAACCAATTCTAAGTTACTTTTAGACCATCTATTTAAATGACTGGCTGGATTAAAAAGCTTTGTTATGCGTTAGCTTTAAACTTGTATCTCCTTAGATATATATTGGCTGATACTGTTGTGTGACTGTCGTGGTGCTTCTGTGTCTGTGGATGTTGCTTACCTGCTTTGTTAGATGGATGTGGTGATGAGGTGTAATGATGATGATGATGTTGAAAATAGCTCCGGAGTCATGTAGTGTGCTCCTATTGCACAGTATTTAGAACATAACACCACAATTTGAATCCCAAGAATATCAACAATTGTCATGTGTTTCCTTAGTTGACTCTCAGCATCCAGGCCAAATATAGCACTCACTCACTCAAAAGATCCATGTGTTTTAAGGCATTTGACAGTTAAGGCATTCAAAGGCCAGTTGCAAGGGTTTGATCCCATTTCAGGTTTGTGTAAGAGAAGAGTGTCAGTATTTCTAGATGTGTATCAGGTTGGAGGTTAGAATATCTGGGTTCATAGCTTCTGTCCACCTTAAATACCACTGTCCCGTCTCACTCAGGTAGAACATTGATGATGTTCCGAGTATGTGCTATCCTCTGGTGGCGACAAATCTCAGGGAACTACATCACCATTTTTCTCATCTTTTCACCTGTGGGTTAGTGATCAGATAACAGGGTTATAAGCTAATTAGAATCCACTGCTAGTCCGCAGGACTAGTAACTTGACAAACATACTAGTCCTCAGAGTAATTCACTAGTCCTGACTATGCTGAATAAAGTTTAACATACATAAATTTTATTTCATAATATGAAGTTGGATGGTGGTGTAGCTTTATAAATTCACTTAAAAGTCTATTTTGAAGAAAACAAACTGCATGTCATTGGTAGATGATCTCAAAAGAGCATCTGGTTTCAACTGCTGAAGCTTGGAGGAACCTAATTTTGGGTCCATTTGAATTTACTGAGAAAAAAATCTGGGCAGGGGTATAACGTGGATGGAAATTTGTGCAATGTGGCACAGCATGCTGTTCCCACTGTCAGACATTTCCCCTCAGTGTACACAACCCATCAGCTGGTTAAAAACATTTTAACAGTGGGGGTATGTTCAGCAGAATGATAACTGAATTGGAATGGCTATATCTGTGCTGTAACATATCACTGCAGCTGCTTCATTATTTTAACCTAACAATTGTACTCACTGGCAGGAAGACTCGAACTGAAAATTTAACAGTCCTGTCAATTTTTTACTCACCTTGGCTGAATGAGCGAGCATAATTTCAAACCCTGGATAACTGTATTATATCAGTATTACTCAGTTAATTAATTTCACTTATTATTTTTAGTGCTATAATATTAAGAGGAGAGGTATTTAGTATTGTTATCATTATTATTATTATTATTATTATTATCATTATGCTTCAAATTGTGTGCGAGACTGGAAAATTAAAGAGCACATAATAAACCGGACTTTCATATTTCGTATTATATTACTAATATTAGTCCTATTGTTTTCTTGAGGTGTAACCAGACCTGTCGGCATTCTTCCTATAACAGCTGTACGATGTTTGAATAAGTCACATTAAAAAATGTCTTTATAAATAGCTTTTGTGTATGTGGTAACAGAAAGCTGTAACAGGGTATTTCTGTATGATTACAGCCAGGCGTGTTGTGTTGTCTACATCTGTTACTAGAACACGAGTAACATGTGGACTGATAACACATTATTATATTATAGATTTCTTCTCATAATGGCATTATGTCATGACTGACTTCAGCAACAGAGCAATGGCAGAATGCCTTACAGAATGCATTCAGATTTGGGGGGGGGGAAGAATGGTCGATTGTTGCGCAGATGTAATTTGGTGAGATGGATTGGCGATTTGTTATTTGTGCATTGATTTAATCGCTATTTCTGGTGTGGCGTATGAATATCCTGCAGTAACACTAACACCCTGAAATACTGCAATCGGTAAATGGATCATTCAAAAACGTCCACCAGGGCAGCGTGTAACTGTACTGATCGTGATTGATCCATTTGTCTGCTGCTAACAATCAGTCAGTTTTCATCCGAGCCCAATTATGGCCCCATTAGAGCGTCCTTATTGTGGTTACCTTATTTTATTGGGGGTTTTTGTATTAAATTTTTACACCACCTCATCAAACTACGTTATTCTTGGCTGATTTATTTCAGCCTTACTCTTTAAGTTAGTATCTTATTGCAGGTTGTGGGATCAAATTCCTGTAGGATGATACTTCATTTGGTCATCACATTTTCCTCAGTGGGTAGTCCCTCAACCTTCCATGTCTCATTTCCAGGTTGAGGCTGATTCCCTCGCATGTCTGTACTGCGTTTCTGCCTCCCCTCATTAAGAACCTCTACAATTTAGCACAGATTTAAACTCCATGGGGGTTTATCATTTCCAGTTACCAATTATAGAGCAATAATCCACGTATTAATAGTCTATCAAGCCACTCATTTATGAAAGGCAGACAGTCAGAGCAGTTGAAAAGCTAGTGGCCAATTAGTGATATTGAATCCAGAACTTGTTCCACTGTGCTGCCAATATCCATACAGAGTTCCTAAATTCAGGGTTCTCACACGTCCTGGAAAACAAGAAATTCATTTTGCAGCTCCTGGAAATGTCCTGGAATTGAACAAAATCAAGAAATGTCCTGGAAAGAATATTGTCTGCGAAAAAATCCACTTAGAAGAAAAAAGCTCACGAATAAATATTATTCTAGTAGAATAAAACTTTACTTGTATGTGGTTTGATATCCTGTGTTAGTTAAAATTTAAATAAAAGTGGGTGGATCAGAAAACTAGAAGGGGTGAGGGCGGGGCTGCTCCATAAAAATGTCAATAATTGATCATACATTAAATAGATATGATACGCTTTTTCTTACATATCTTGATTTATAACCAGAACCTTTAAATCTTATATACTTTGTCCCGGAAAATGGTAATTTTGTCCTGGAAATGTCCTGGAAAATAATGTTTCCTTGGCTGTGGTACCCATGTACTTTCCTTCAGTTATCACTGTCGTACGGATCAGCATCCATGGTCTTCTGGTTAGGGTGAAGTGGGTGAAGGCTGAACTACAAAAGGTTTTGTAATTAAAAATAATATTGTGGATGTCCAGCTTACGCTGTACAAAGACAAGGGGTTGGGATTTCAACCAAAGGGCTCAGCTGCTTCCCAACAGCTTTGCAATCTTGCCAAAACAGATCGAGTGCACTCCTGCTATATTTTTCTTCAGGCTCACATCCACAAGTTGCGCGACGTTGAGAAGGCCATATACCACAAAAGCGTGGCTGAAATGAGGGACATGGTGCAGGGTGAGGTGTGGCACATGGCTGAGCTGGTCGGGATCAACAGCATCGATCTCGATCCGCCGAGGGACCAATCGTCGATGCTGGACGACCTTGACGAGCTCGACCTCGACGAGCTGAGATTTAAGATCAACGTCATAGATGGTCCGGTTGTACCTCTTCATTATTTAGAAGGCTGCAATAACAGAGACGCTGAACAGGAGACTGATGACGTGAAGAAGATGGCCAGTTCTCTTAGCAAAATCTCACTGAAGTAAGAATAAGAATGATGCTAATTTGATCTCTGTCTCTCATCTCTGTGTATATATGTGTGCATGTGTGTGTGTGTGTGTGTGTGTGTGCATGCATGTACACTGATACAGAGAATCAAGACCGGTAATACAACCTCTGGCTGATTCATCAGTGGTGGTGTTGAGGTTTTTTGAAGGATTGTTTAACAGGTGTCCTTATACCCATGTAATAGTGTTAATCTTCAACTGTTGATAAATATTTGCCTACAGTAATTTCATATTCTGGCCAGTTTACATAAGAATTTCATATAAAAGACACCGAAGCGTAACATCACTGTGACACCAACTGGACATTCAGTCCATCCATGGTGTGAATACTATTAACTTATTTCAGGGATTTGACACCGGGTGATGTTAACAGCCATCTAGCCTACCTGGCTGATCATGTCCAGGACATACACATGAAGGTGTGCGAGGCACTACAGCGTAAATATAGCAGTGTGCTGTCCTGTGACGACACCACGTCGGGACTCAGTCAGCAAGTCATAGAACAATTTTCAGTAATAAGGCCACTCTTTGAGCAGCTGGAAAAGGTCTGTTTAATATTTATTACTGCCGTACTATGTTTTCTGTCCACTAGTCTGGCTATAAATCACACTTTTGTGTATTTATATGTTATTTATCTTTTTTTCAAGTTTCCCCCACAAATATGTCACCCCTGGATGTAAATTGCCTCTTGTGATTCCCTAATTATGTATCATATGTACTCATGTATAAGTCAGTGAAATAGTCCTACAGGCTTTTCATCTTTCAACACGAGAAATATCTGATGCAATTTATCAGCAACAAACGGACTAGTCATCAGATATTGGTTAAACAAACATGTCACACATAATCGGTGGTCACATTGGCCAACTTTGTTAATAATTGTAATTTGGAATGAGTGAATGGGTTAATTTTTATTGAACAGCCAGTTGTTGCTTTTTTCTTCAATTTTGATATGAGCATGAATATTGTGGATTGAACAGAACATAAATAAGCTTTTATCAGAGACCATATTGTTACAGAAGTTTGAGGCAAATCCATTTGAAGTGACCATAAACTCATGAGCTCATCTTGCATATGGGCATATGTAGTGACACACTTCTAAAGCAGCAATCATCACTGTGGCTTCAGTGGCTGTCATTGCACGGATAAATATATAGATAGATAAGTAGACAGATAGACCGATTTATTTGGCAGTTTCCACAAAATTACCAGATCGACATAGTAACAAAATTAGCGTTTAGCGTAAACTGATATAAACAGGTAGTCTCTGTTGTCCGTCCCTTGGCCTCATTGTAAATGAAGGAAATTGACCCAGCAAGAAAGGAACAAGAACTGGTGCGTGACAATATGGATTTTATGTAATCTAAACAAATAAAACATCTTTGAGATCATCTTTGACCTTTCGTTTACATAGAAATAGAGTTGAATAGAATAGAACGAACTAAAAAACTGTTTTCACCAAAATAGCAATAATGGAAATATATTTGTGGTACATCAAAGGGGAAAAACCTACTTGACAAGATGTAAACTCAACAAAAAACAATGGATAGCTGGCGTAACTCCGGGCATTGAATGTGTGAATAAACAATAATGATATGGGTATTGAGGTCTTACACAAACATTTCACGGAGCAGTCACATACAAAGAGAATCTACGGATCTTTTCCACTCGTAAGTGCTGCTCGTTTAGCATGTACTCCGAACGAATGTCATTGCACCTTTGAAGACTGCCTGCACAATGTTACTAGAGCTTGAAATGTCTGGCTTGTTATTTTTTAGATAAGTTATTTTTATGCTGAGACTGCCCAATCATTCATTGTTTAACATGCTGACTGATCACCGAGACTAGAAACGGCTTGTAATAATCCACCAGTTACTCGCAATTATCATTAACTTCGTGGTGATTTACTGTTGTTTTCAAATAGAATGTCATTCAACTACTGGAAAATATATTTCTTTTTAGTTTTTAATGCCTGTCATTGATAATGATATTAACCAGCGATTAAGAACTGTAAACAAAGTTTATCTACGATCACAAAACCTACAATTACGTTATGGCATAAGAAAGAAACATGGTATAAACTCAAACAGTATCTATCTATTAAGTAAAAGAAGTAGATATCTGCCAACCTCCATAGATCAGGAAAATGGTGCTGCCCCCGAGTGTGTATTTGGAAAATTAGGTTAAATGGGAAGTCTGTCGTTATAAGTTGAAAATAACTTCTACATGAGAGGAAATTATATTGTGTTATTTTGTGCATTATAAGATGAAATTGTATTATATTTATTTGAGGAAATTAGACTTGTATACATTCTATCATAGTAAATTTCCAGTGGCGATGGTCTGTCTGAGTAATATTAATACTTATGTTTTGAGGGTATTTTAAAGAAATTATTAGTTTTGTAGCCAGATATTACAATATGATGCCATTTGTATGATTCATCCATGATGTAATCAATCCTATAGAAGAATTTTTTTTGTCAGAGATTAATTGGGCGCATGTTTTCCATGATTTCACAGATTTTTGAGTGTTCCAATCATTTGTATGACTCTTAGCTCTGAGAGTGCAGAATTTTAAACTGAGTTGTCTGTTCTTTGCTGTTTGAAGTTTTTGATCGATATCCGTAATAAAAATTAACGTATGGCCAATTTCCGTCCTTCTGCAAATATTTTTGTCTGTGTATAGAATAAATGTATTATCATTGGACAGATGGCAGGGGATGAAGTATCCAGAAAGACACTTGAAAACAAGTTAGCGGATTATGATCGTGTGTTGACCATCGTTGACCGATTGCTTCAGGCACACGAGCTGCTTAAAAGCGTCGACAGAGGCATTAAGGGCAAACGTTTCTTGGCTTCAATAGAGAACCTGGATGCCGTACACAATCTGCTCTCGAGGCTCGATGTGGAAGAGGACCTGGAGAGAAATGTACAGAAGGTTTTGCAGACTGAGGTGTGCATCCTACGGGAGAGACTGCTCTATGAACTCAGTGAGACATGGAACCGCATGTTGAAGTGGACCCTGCCTCCAGACTCGAGGAAGGATGCCGACCGACCCAGGACAGTCACTTTTGAAGTGACCGATATGGAGAGCGACAAAGACATTCTCAGTTCAGTTGTGCAGGCAATGCAGAGCGTGAACATGCTGGATCTCAGAATTCGCAAGTTGTGCGACAACTTTATGGAATACATGGTAAAGAGTGTGGTCACGGATAGGAACACGTTGCTGCAGGTCATCGACGAACTAGAGAAGTACACGCTCTGTGTCGTTATAAACCCAGCGGGCCAGAGTAGGCGGTTGCTCGTGCCTCCTGCTGAGGCATTCCAGAAGCTCGAGCAGTTGTTCACATTCCTACATCGTCCACTGGCACACATTGCAGTCGGCGAGATGCTGGCTGGCAGTGATGAGCCGCAGCGGGTCCTGCTCATCGAGAAGATTGGCCAGAAGATGACCAAGAGTCTGTTTGAGTGCATCTACAATGAATGCCTCTCGCATGCTGTTCCACAGAACAACACTGCCGACAACCAGTGGGAGAAGTACAATGAGACGGTGCGGCTGACCGAACAGTTTCAGGACCTGCTCGCCAGCCTAGGATTCCTCTCCGGTCAGCAGACAACGCTGATGGACTACCTGAACAATGTCAACACTTTGTTTGCAAACATCAAAAGCCAGGAGATACTGAAGAAGGCACACGAGTTCATGACACAGGAACTGATGAGCTCCATCCAGATCTCGGCCGAACATCCACTCGGGCCTCCCCACAACCAAGACGAACATGACAGAGAGAGATTTGTCCAGGATTGTCGAGTTGAGGCTGGTACAAGCCACTATAAACTGCCAACATGTCAGATCAGGTACTGTGTTTTATATGGTGTGAATGATCAATGGTTAGTTTTGCTATATGGAGGATGTGTTGTAGTTATAGATATAATTTAGGATGTTACTGTACTGTTGAGTTAATAATATTTTTTGTGTTAGGTAATAATCAGAAATTGTTGTCCATTTAAAAAAGTTTAGCTGGGCAAATGATGTGGATTTTCCATGGGGTGCCAATTATTTGTTATTGTGAACATCATTTTTTTACTAAGAAGACAATATATAAGTATCAGATACCTATCTATATATATGTCTTTGTGCCTATCACTCTCCTACAACAGGTATTATGTATTGTAGAACATTTGTAAACCTGTAATAGTGACCTGTCACAGTATATGTGCTATCAAAGTCACTAATATGTATTACCTATTACTGTGCAGTAACAGGTATTACGTGTGACTGGATCACTGTGTACCTGTGTGTGTGTGTGTCCATCCATGCATGCAGGCTTATCATAATAATGTGATACATAATTAATTATTACCACTGATACCAGTCATTGTATGTAGCTGTTGATGTATCTGTTATCATGTATATGTCTCATCATGCATATTATACCTGCTAATTTACTTCCCAGTACCTGTTTATATACCTGCCATTTTACCTGGTAGTTATGCCAATCAGTATGCCTATTGCTACATCTATCAGTGTATCTGTTAACTTAATTGTCACTATGCCTATCTTTGTCCGCCAGCATGCCTGTCACTGTGCCTGTCTGTGTGTCCACCAGCGTGCCTGTCACTATGCCAGTCTCTGTATCCACGAGCACGCCTTTCACTATGCCTGTCTGTGCGTCTGCTAGCAAACCTTTCACTCTGCCTATATGTGTGTGTACCAGCATACCCTTCAATGTTCCAGTCTGTGTGTCCACAATCATACCTTTCTCTAAACTTCTCTGTCTGTCCATTAGCATACCTGTCACTATGGCATGTATACCTGTAGATTTACAAGTCATCACCTTTGTTATCGCACTTGTTACCATCACTATAGCACCTCAGTTTACCCGTCATCACGCCTGTCAGTTTACAGGATACAGAATCTTTTAATGAGCCTGACACTTTACCTGTCAAGGGAGATTCCAGTTGATCTATGGCCACAACTATCAACATACATTGACGCCTATCAGCACAACTATCTGTTTTCCTGTCACTTAACTGCTAGTTAACCTGTCACTACATCTGTCATATTTGTTGTAACTACAACTGTCAGTTTACCCGTCATAAGAACTATCAGTTTACCTGCCATAACAACTGTCAGTTTACCTGTCATAACAACTGTCAGTTTACCTGTCATAACAACTGTCAGTTTACCTGTCATAACAACTGTCAGTTTACTTGTCACTGTACATGTCAGTGAGTCTAACAAGTTTCTTGTCCTTACATATGTCAATTTACCTGTCACTACAACTTTCTGCTTCCATCAAGCATGTCATTATACCTGTCATGTTACCTGTCAGTGTACCTGTCAGTGTACCAGTTATACCTGTCAGTGTACCAGTTACATCCATCATGTTATTTGTCAGTGTACCAGTTGTACCTGTCAGTGTACCAGTTACACCTGTCATGTTACTTGTCAGTGTACCAGTTGTACCTGTCATGTAACCTGTCAAGTGTACCTGTTATACCTGTCAGTGTACCTGTTATGCCTGTTAGGTTACATATAAGTGTCCCTGTTGTATCCAACAGTGTACCAGTTATACCTGTCAGTATACCTGATAGTGTACTTGTTATACCTGCCAGTGTGCATGTTATGTCCCCCGTGTTAACTCTCAGTATACCTCCTATATCTGGCCTGTTACCTGTCTGTGTGCCTTTTATACCTGTCGTCTAACGTGACTCGTGTTACCTGTCAGTGTACCTACCATTCCCAACATGTTACCTGTTGGGGTGCCTGTTATACCTGTCAGTGTACCTGTTATACCTGCCAAGTTAGCTGTGCGTGATGTTTTGGTGTAACTCGGAAGTTGTCCGAATATTTCAAACATTTACTCTTCAGTTTTTTGATATCATTTTTAGTAATGAGCGATGTTGAAGAATTGATATTGTTTATATCATGGAGATGTACTTTGCTGGTAACAGAGTGTGTTAAATGTCAAAACACTATCTAACCAGACAATGTGATTACAAGCTAAATGAGACTCTGTGTGTCGGTGAGTGAGTGAGTGAGTGTAGTGAGTGAGTGAGTGAGTGAGTGAGTGTATTATTTATTTATATATCTCTCTATGTATATTATGTATATCTTTTGTTTACAGCGTACCGGTGCGTAGCCTAATGTGTCTAGCCTACGACACTTTGCAGGAAGCTGTTACAGGTAGTAACGAAGGAGCTGTCAATCTCTGTCACTCAGTCAGCAATATGTTTGAGTTATACTGCGACGTGGTGCCAGCCTACCACCAAGAGAAGCTACGCACTCTACATCTTATGGCCGGTAGGTGGTGGCTTCTCTTATTAATATCATGTAGCAGTTTTTTCAAATAAAACATGTGAAATTTTGATGAAACGATTGACTGAATAAATAGTATGCCATATACTTTCCAGCAGGGTATATTATCTGACAGTGCGTAATACAAAAGTAGTGACCTCAGTTACTACAATGGGACATGAAATTTGTCCTGATAGTGATACATCCAGTCATCCATAGTGTTGTTTCTAGGTATTTTGTTCCAGGCTTCCCTTGATATTTTAACGTATGACACAAAAAAAACAATAGCACCACAGGGCACAAAATAAAACTCATCTTGAAATATTGTAAGTGTTGTACGGTCTCCCCCGTCACCAGTATTTAAGTAAAAGATATACATACACTTAATTATGCTTACGTTGTTAAACTAATACATGTATGTATAAATATCTTAAATAGGCTACAACTGTCATAATTTTCAGTTAAAATATTCCTATGGGTATATTGCACCCATACTTCCTAAATGGTTTTCTTGCCAACGGTGCTTGCCAAGTGTCCGTGTTAAATTGCAACACGCCACCTTTTCAAAACTTGAGGGGGAGCTCCCCCACATTGGCTAAGTCCAAGAACCAACCAAAGGCATCCGAGTGCCTTTAAGGACAGGACTGGAAAAAAATACCATCAAACGTACCATGAACTGTTCATGGTCTTTGTTTCTTTGGTTAAACAGTTTACTTGTTCACCAATTTTAGAGCACTGCAAGTTTAGACGTTAGATGTGAAAACATTTTTGATGAAGGAGTGAAATTTGGAAGTGTGATTTTCACTGCTACTACCATTTTGACATCAGTGACTGCTCCGAGAAAGTGAGAAATACAAGTACTTGTTCATAAACACTGCATTGTATTTCTTTAACCATATTCAGTGCCAGTAATTTTTGTGTGTAAATGTTTAAATGAACTCGAGCTCACCTGGAACATGATAGATTGAGAATTATATGGTATACCATTTTATAGCGAAAACCATGTCGTTACCATTCAGATTACGGATAGGGAGCAGGTTAGGTGGATTTTGAAATGAAAATCTGAGATATGAGAAACTGTGTTCTGTTACAGCTAAATGCTGGCTATTAAATCGCGCAAGCATGAAGCATCATAAATAAACTGTAACTTATGACTAATTGGATAACGGGTAATGTTCAAGCATTTTGAAGATGTTTTATAGAGATAGATGTCCATAAACCCTTGAAATTAAAAAAAAGATTTATTTTTATTTTGGGGGAATCTTTGCAGCCAAACTGACAATGGACAATGTGGTTGCCAGGATTTAAGTTCCTGACAGGCCTGTTATGAGTGATGGCTCATCTTTCATTTTTACTTCACTGCTTTTAGAGGTTGCTTGCTTTATTTAGTTTAAGATGTGCATGAAACTGACCATAAAAATAACACCATTTTTTATTTTCTTCTTGTTTATTTGCGAGTAAACTTGCTTTCATTCATTGTATGTTGTCATTATTATTTCAGCACTTCACCACAACAATTGCATGTTTGTAGCCCACCATTTGATGACCCTGGACAAGTCATTCCGGTCAAAGCTAATTGCGTCATCTCATCCCGCAGCCAAGGACGCCACCCTCGCAGATCTAGTGCCAAAAGTGCGTCGCCTTGGAAACGACGACTTCACCGATCACATTAACGTGAAGAAGGAGCAGCTCTGCGATCACATCGCTGGTGCCCAGGGTAATGAGCTCGTCGGTAATGTACAGTTAAATACGTTACGCGCTGGGGTGTCTCATTTTGTGTTGTTGTTGGCGCCACCAAGTGACTCGAAGACGCATGACATCAGTCCTTGGCAGTCTTCATCCTTGCTGGCCGGCTACGATAGGGATTCTTCTCATGCTATTGCCATTGCATGCATCAAGCACAGTTCATGCTCTTCGTGTACTTTTATTATAGTTGCCTGCTTTTAGACTGATTTGTAAATCCAGATGCTTACAGTCATATTTTGTAAAGATGTTAATAAGATCCAGTCAGAAATCCTAGTTGTACAAATTCAAAAATCTTGTTATATTTCTTTTTATTGTGAAATGATTTGGAGAAAATTTCACTATTCGACTACAGTACAGCATGAAGTTTTGTTTATTATTATTATTATTATTATTATTATTATTATTATTATTATTATTGGTTTCACTCTCTGTTACATCTTTGTGATACCTTTAGAGAATTGATGTTTTATTGCGGTTTAGTCAGGAATAGATCACTGATGATCATCATATTCAGTCAACATTAAAGATTCACTATCTAGATAAGAAATGTTAATGGGGTTTTCCCATGGAACTTAACTTCCATTTCACTTGCCATCAGAAGTTGGTGGTTGGTTGTATGTTGTTTTGTGCGACTTGGCCAAATTTCAAAGACAGGGAGCATTAAATAAATAATTAGTCACTTGATTTCTTTGCATGAGCCAAATTTTTTCATCTTCTTCACAATATATTGTTTTATTTCTTTTTCTAAGTACAACTGCACATTTGTAGTCAAGAACAGCTTCATTCCATCTGTCTGCTTATGCTGTTATAAGATATATATTATCGTGCACCATGCTTCCACCAAACAAACTTATAGGAATATTTTGCTGCATATCTAGTCCACAGGTTTATATTTCATTAAATAGCATTTCTTGAATATTTTGGTGGTATGCAATTTGGGTATCACATATTAGAAAGAATATACGTGATAAGAGGGTTCCTACTTTTGTTTCGTTGATGAGCTGTTTCGTAACTTGTGTAAATGTATTTCCAGGTTTTGAATGCGTCGCAGATGACTCTGGAGAAGGTGCCACCCGAGCTGTGAAGCAGATGTTGCATCATCTCAAGCACATCAGCGCTATCTGGCATGATGTTCTGCCCACAAACGTTTACTGTCGTGGAATAGGTCTGTGTTTGCTTTCTCCATTCAGCATGTACTCCACAATTCTGGTCAATCTTAACTCGCACTGCCCAGTTTCCATTGGAGATGAATTATGCAATAAATGGCTGACCTGGTTTCAGATATATTTGGCACTGTTTCTCAAATGAGATGGATTTACCTTAGCATTTGTTCCACCATCCATACCTAGCCTTTGAAGCATAGCTCAGCCTCTTCAATAGCAGCCGACATCCGATGCTATATGTCATCTATTTTACAGTCCCTCGTCACCTATTTTATGAGCAGAAAATCTGTCAAGTACTTTAGTTTTGGCAAAAAAAGTGGTCTAGAATGCACCAAATACTCAATTTTTCAATTTTTTTCAGGGGAGAGCCACTAACCCTCCCTTGCAATGGATAAGGGCCACTAATATAACTACCACTACCCCACGACCGGCCCTTCACAACCCAACCCCCTCTCCGCATCTATGCCTCCCTCCAGCAATGCTGCGGCAATGGCGTCACAGCGTTTTTACAGGCCACCACAGGTGAGCTGCTGCCTACTTTTTGTAACGGGTCATCTACTCTATTCCATACTGAAAAGGCTGATGGCTATGATTGGTGAGATTGATGCTGAAATCAATCCATTGTACAGGAGAGACAATGTTGTATGCATTTTCCTGCATGATATCTGTGGAAAATGACGATGAACACTGTTTTGCACAAATATTGTTTGGGGCCTTCATGATTCACTTGTTGTTACAGACATCTGTCCATTTAAAATAATGCTGTTTTTGGCTTTGTCTGCATATGGGATTCCCTTCATTAGTAAAAAATTCCACTTGTTTGTAATAATTTGAGTTAAGTGTAATTTAAATTGTGTGTGTAATATGGCCATTTAGTAATTCAGTAGAGAATATGTGATGGTTTTATCCCACACAGGTGTCATAATGGGTCATAATTTATGTACTGTGCCAGGTATGACATTTTATATATGAAAATATGTGAGATGCGGCAGCCACTGTAAACCAATCTACATCATGCGGAATAAACATGATGATAATAGCAAAAATTATGCCATCCTTAGATCCGTAATTTATCATTTGTGCTATAAGGAGTTATATGCTTTCTGGGTTACAGTTATGATATAATGGCTGTTGTCCATTTTTGTAAGCTGGCTTGTGTTAGCTAATAATATTGTTTTATTTCAGAAGCGGCAGTATAGAATATAATACTACAGAGTAATAGAAACATGCATGTGTGTCTACTTCAGGTACTCTACTTGATGCAGCAGTGACTGAAATAATAGACTGCGTTCTCGCCATTGAAGAATTTTCAGCCGATGACTGCGACTACCTCCAGCGAGTGCTCTCCGAAATCGTCGAATTTGGAGTGGAGTATTTCTGTCTGGATGACGCTAAGGTTAACCCACAGGTCGCACTGCATGAGTTTGTGCCGTCGTGGATGAAGTTTAAGGAACTGGTGATGATTCTCAGTTATAATCTGCAGGACATCTACGATCGGTGGGCTGATGGAAAGGGGCCTCTGGCCATGCACTTCACTGGCGAGGAAGTGAAGAAGCTCGTCGTGGCTATGTTTGAGAACACGAGCAGACGGGCTGCACTGCTTCAGCAGCTCACTCGGCGGCCAAGTGTTCATTTGAGTTAGTGATCTTCATTTGTGACGTTTTGAAGTTTTTGTTATCGCTCCTGTGTTATTGGCTGTTGTTAGATCTCGGTGCTATACGGATGTTTTGGTGTATGTTTTTTGTTTGCCGTTGTGAGTCATATGATGTATTTATGTATCAACTTGAAGAAATTGGAAAGTTTCGTTCCTTATTACTGCAGCTTTTCAAATTGATCTACGATGTAACTAGTTGGTCAAAAGAAGGGACAGATCACTGTCTCCCATGGTCACTTTTCAAATACTCATCGGGCATTTATAACTACATAATCATAAGAATGTCAAGGTTTGCATATTGTACTCGTGTGTTTGTACGTCCTGCAGAATATATAATTTCATCACACATGAGTTGCCTAGAATTGTTTTTACATTATTATTGATAATAACAGCGATTTTGTTTTAAAAGCATATTAACTTCTGACTTCAGTGATTTGTGTGCAGACTCCATTGAATATCAGCATTCTTCATAAAAGTTGTGTCGATTTTCGTCAGTTTGTGTTTACAGTTTAATAAGCACCTAGAGATGTTGTTGACGTAGATAATCATGAGTCTACGAACCCAGATGACCAGTCACAAAAATGACACCACTTATTGGAAACTCTCTCGTGTTTTCGTTCTGTTTATGTCTTCAGTTTTCTCTTACATGTGGTTTGCATTGTTGTAAAACATTTTATCTCTTCTGCAGTTGCAGTGCATCAGTGACCAGTAAAGAATTTTTTTGCTGGTGGACTTCAGTTGTGTGTTTTCCAAGGATTATTTTTATTGGTTAGAAATGTCCTATGTAAACTTTAATTTACCTTATAACATAATGCCCTAAACTAGCAGAGAAGGACATATTAATAGGTAAATATACATTGGCTGACAAGAATGGTTTATTTAGTTGGTGTGGCAGCAAATTTGATGTTTAAGTTTTATATATTACATGGAAGCAATAAAAATATTTGACTTGGATTATGCATGACCCTTTAAGTGAAGTGTGATCTAATTTTTATAATGTAAAGATGTAAGCATTATTGAATCCATTTTTCACCTACCAGTTTTGCCCGATTCGGACTACTGCATGTGCCGAAGCAGCCATAGAACAAGATTTGTTATAGTTCTCTTTTGTTATCCGTTCCATCGTATTTGGCGTTTATTTGTCGAGCAAACGATGGATGACTGCGAGAGCAGCTAAAGCATTATAATGAACAGTGTTTTGTATGCTGTCTTTATCCGAGCTATGCTGCTGACCTAAGTACACAGTTTTCACTTTTCAGCATTAGATGGCTGATACTTGCAATTGCTCAAATGTGTACTTTAGCCGATGGCATTTTCAAGTTTTTTTTATAGTTACGATTGTGGTCATAGAGTGGAGTCAATGGTAGGGACATTTTTCAAAGAGATTTTCGTGTGACGTGGGCATGCACAGTTATCGCATGTTGGTTGTGTTTTTGTGATATGGTTAACATTTGGACACTTGTCCATTGCCAAGTCATGTTATTGGATAGTCACTGAAATGTTTATCGTAATGTTATGTAGATTAACCGAGTAGTCGGTAACAACATTGTTACCAGTCGATCTGAGTAACCACACCGAGTGTTCTGTGATGTGTGCTCTCCAAATTAAAAAAACAAACCAATGAAAAACAGGTTCCAGCAGTGATGTCAACTGCAGAAAAAAAATTATTACTTTAATAAGCAAAATGCGGACTTAAAATGTCGCCTGCAAAAATAAAATTACTAGTGATGAAGGTAACGAAAATTGAATCTTCTCCGAGCTAAATATGGTCGCAATGATCAAAATCAAACTTGAACCCATGGAAAATTCCCATGCTCGACTAGCATATAGCTAAGTGGTTGTGTCGTGAAGACGTATTTTAGTTGTGGGAGATGAGCACAGTTTGGTGGGCACAGTTTATACTTGCATTTTCATCCAGAGAGTGAGAGATGGGAAGATATGCATGCACATATGATCCCATTTGTTTTAGATATTTTATTCTCATTTTAGTAAATGCTGCTGTATGATGCGTGTACTGTGATCGTTTTCACTGTAAGTAATTAATTTTTAATGAAGATCTATAACAAAAATTGTATGAATTAGTCGTCATGCCACACCAAATGTGAATATGTATTGATCAGATGTATCGTAATGTTTTTTTCTGGTGGTCATTTACTGCCGACATATTTCTCTCTGATGAAAACCTCAAGAATTATAGTGTTCAGATCGTCTCTACGTGTTGAATATTTTTGGAAAATATCTGGGAAGGAAGAGTTCTGTTACATTAATAATGTACTTACCAGGAGCCGTGCATTATTACTGGTATATGTTGCATTAGAGTCCTGAACACAGATGCAGGATTTTGATTTATATATATATATATATATATATGGAATGTGTACAGTACTTGTTTGTGTGGCATCTGTGTCAATTTTGATGTGGTATGTGAAAATTGGAAATAAAGCAAAGTTCAGGCCAGCTAAAATTTTGATTCTTTGTTCTTATTACTGCATAGGTTGATATTCTTAACCGTGGAGCAACTTTAGCTGTTCTATGTATGAATTTTAATGGTATTTTGGTATTGATGGCAGAACAACACATTTATCACATGTTAGCTAGAGTAATGTTAAAGTGGTACTTTTAAAATAATTTATAATTATTTTGTACGGCATCAAAAATATGCCCATGTACCATTGTATTACTAAGACCCAAATTCATATATGCCTGTCGTGTGCATTAATTTGATAATAGATTAATTGTTATCCGCGAAAGATCATGCGATCAGATATTAATATAGTAGCCATACAAATTGTTCTGAAATATGCATTCACATGGCAGCTTATCCTTTTGGTTAAATCTTCATCTCATAGAGTAGTAATTTACTTTACTGTAAACCTCCCCCCGTGAGAATTTACTTATGACAGTTGTGTTTGTCGGACGTTTCTGTGATGAGTGACCTTGACCTAAGTTCCCTGGTGTGAAGAGGGCCAAGGTATTACAAACCACTCATTCAGATGTCGATGAGTATCTGGCTAAAATGACTAGTGATTGGTATGGCATTATGATGTGCTCAGATGAGATCTTTATAATTATTACAGGAGCTGTACGATTTATGGACCTATGTATAACAAGTGAAGCAACACAAAGTGTAGCAGATGTTAGCCATAAACCATTTTAGACTGGAAAAATTTAATCTAATTAATACTTGATGATAAGGTCAAGTGGGTTTTAAGTGCACTTTATTGATTAATGGGCGTATATTTAATTAATTACGTGACTTAATTCATGAAATCACAAGCCTGGACATTTTTATTACTAGATACACACAGATGTGTACTTCTGATATTTTCCCTTAATCCCATACAGTGGTAAACAAGATGGTCAGTCCAGTTAATGTGTGGATCAGTGAGAGTGTGACATACATCGGCCAAAAATAATCCGATTTTGCTTCATAATCAGCCAAAAATAGCATCTTATTTTATTTCATAATCTCTGATCACATAAAACTACAAATATCCTATACACATTTCTAGTTTAGTCTCTTTTACTGATGATGATGATGACTGATGTTTTAGGGCCACTTTTGTGCAAATGGGCCGAGCAACCTCCAAAAGTAATGAGGCGAAGTCAAGGACGAAACAACCTTCAGATATGCCCACTCCGAGATTCGAACACGGGTGGTATTGATCTGTACTCTAACATGCTACTGCTAAACCCCGGAGGCGCCCAGTCTCTTTTACTGAATGGCTGATAATACAGTACAGAACATTGGTCTTTAACATCGCGCTTTTTAAAATTAATTCAGCAAGACGTCAATATCCAAGCAGAGATGATCTTTTGCTACCACTTTTGTGCATTAAGTAGGCTAAATAGGCCAAACAACCTCCAAAGGTTATGAGGTGAAATGAAAGATGAAACACCCTTCAGACATGCCCACACCAAGATTGGAACTCGTGGCTGGCATGAGAGATATCAACATCTGGAGAAGTGTCGACCATTTTGCAGGATTGAATCCGTATTTCTTGGATTAAGCACAATGATCACAGCAAGACAGCTAAAACCACCAAAACTTATTTATAGCATTTTGTCCACTGCCAATATCTTTATTATACAAAGTTTGATTTATTTAACATCGTATGATGAATATAATGGGGAAGCTGTAAGCACAATTCCATTACTTTATTCTCACTCGTTCCAAAAATAAATTTCATAATCATCCATCTTGGTTGGTATGTATTTAATTGATACAGCTTCCTGGTCAGACCACTAGTTTAAAGTTTGCGACTGCTTGGTTTTATGTGTGAAATGAGACCTGGCTGTCCATGAATGTTTTGTAAACCTTCACCGAGTGATTACCTTGCATCTAATCTGAATGTCTCGAGTGTGTGGTCAGCCAGGATCAGTAAATGAAATGCAGTGAAAAGGTTTTTATCTAATAACATTTATTGATAATTATTCCTGTCAAACGAAAACAATGTAAAATGCTACACAAGGACAGTAAATCTATAAAAAGAACAGCTTCCAAAAGTATTATCATTTAAATCATGCTCGTGTATTCGTGGACCTGAATCTCAATGGGAGACCCACACAGCCACACGAGGAGGCACTGCATGCACAAAGAAGCCACTGTGGATGCACGTACTCAGATATTACTGCCAGTGTATCAGTCAAGTATTAGACACGTTATGCTTGAAAAAAAACCCGAGTTAAATAATCAAGTCCAACACGCATGTCGCAAGTGATTGTTATCACAGACCTGAACAACTTCAGCAAAAGCAGAGCCCTCTACAGACAAACAGAAATACCTTTCGTTAACTGGCCATTACAAGATCAGTCAACCAACAGTCATATCAATTTAACAGAACAGTCCTGCAGCTGCTGATGTGGTGTAGCCAGTCTGATGAAAATTGAAGAGAAATATCAGGAGGATCCTTGCATATATACTCTTCTTCACGGTTCAGTGGGAACTTGCAGTTGCAACCACAATTTGGATTATTTGAATAATGAGGATATCTCCTAGAGCATTACCTGCAACGTATTTTAACATTCCACAATATTAAGTGTCGATATTATCATTGAACTAGATCTAAAGTAGGGCGACATCAGATAATGGTGTCCAAGAGATTTCCATCCAGAGTGAAATTAATCCTAAATTCATTACCTGGCTCTTAATGCGTTACATCCTCATCAACCTCTTCGTTTAACAATGAGTTCACCATAGTCGTAATGGTGATAACACGAACAACAATTAGCTTTGGTGTTACTCAAACTGCAACAAAGTATTCCCACATCAGTAACCATACTTTAAAATATCAGATTTGCAATAATCTCTCCATGGCAAAGTTTGGGTTCGATGATAATGAACTTCGAAAAGGTTTCGAGTTAGAGTCACGAACAAAATCGCTGTGTTAATACGCCATCAAGGGTTTCGTGTTTGCAGATTTAGGTGCAGCATCGTTCTCAACAGCCACGTCAAAGCCTCTGAATAGTCCTTTATTTGTGCTCTGCAAAAACTGTGTACATCGCACATAAAATATATCGTTTCATGTTGGTGGGATGAACTGAAGGCGAGCCACATCAAACCTACATTATTATTATTATTAATAAAAGACATCAGTCGATCTTTATCGGTACTTACTGGAAAGCATTCAATTGTGGAAACAGAAGCTCAGTCATTCCAATTTCTAACTTTTACCATCGTCCACTTCCAAGTGGGGCATTTGTTATTTACAGAACGAAATCCATTCCTATCAAACACTTCATAATGGGATGACCATTTTAAAAATCTACAGGTCGTTAGCACAATGTCATATACGAGGATAAAACATGTTCCTGAAATAAAAGTCAAAATGTGCTGCAATATCAAACGTCAACAGCTATCCAGTAAAGACATCTTTATAAACTGCCCTATCAAAATACTTCCTCAAGAAAGACGACGACAATGCAGAATGTTTTCAGTACACGTGATGGGGAAGCTGTTGACTTATTGGAGGAAATCCTTTTTTCGCGGATCATCCAGGAATTAGCACGTGTGTGATGCTACCAGAGTCTGTCGTCATCGGACTAGATACTGTACACAACAAGAGGCGGTCAACGTCATCACTCCAACGGTCGTCATCCTAATCCGACCAGCTGCGCTGCATCTCAATAATACATCAAACATGGAAATCCATAACAAAAGCTGGTGACACCAATCCAGTCAAACAGCCAGCTATAAAGAGTCAACATCATACTGACATAACAGTCCTTTTTAGATGACATAACAGTCCTTTTTAGATGACATAACAAGTCCTTTTTAGATGACATAACAGTCCTTTAGCGGTCAGTACCAAGGTTTGCATGTATCATTACATGGCAAAGATAACAAACAACATTCCGTGTCTTCATGGCTAGGAGTTGGTCTTCTTCAGGCGTTTACGTCGATTGCCTAGCGATGCACCAGAACTCGAAGAATCCGAATCTGTACCCAGATCCAGATTTGATTTACCCCCGAATGTCGGCGAGGCGCAGAGCGCGCTGGACTGGACTGCAAAACTGCCCGTAGTCTTTGCTTTTTCAAGTGCACGAACTGTTGAACAAAAAGTGGAGATGACGACAATCAGACTCGGAATTCAAAGATCGCAATAGATAAAATATAATATTACACACAGCAAAATCGGTGTAAAATGGAGAGCTCATGTATAAATATGAACCTTGTTGTTCTAGCACAGCTGTCTGCCTCTTCAGATCATCAATATCGGCTTGTATTGACCCATTTTTCTTTGCCATAAATTGTATATAATCTGTCGCTTGCTTCAGGATCATAGCACGAGATGCCTGCAATGAAATAATGTCAGATGTCAGAAATGTATTTTGGCCCCCAAGTATAATCACACATACACTGGAATGTTCAAATCTAGAAAATTCAAGAATTATCTAAAAGTTCGAATATACGACTATGAGAATAAAATATGATGGAACATCACCTAGCCAAGGCTGTTAGGCATTAATATAGACAGGAAAATTGAAAATGGCCAACATTCCAGTAGGAGCTAATAACAGCAACAGGGTGATAATAGGGTTACTAACATCGACAAATACATGAATCATCATTGGGAGTAAGTTGATCCGAGTAACTAATAAAAAGTAATCACACACTTTTCTATGTTCACCTCAAATAAACAAGTTAATTCTTAATTTACTTGTTTGTTATTTTCACGATTAAAAGCAAACAAATTTTCCAACTTTGAAGTGTGCAGATTTCCTCAACAAACTAATTATGAGACTAGGCTATGATCAGCGGACTGTTTCATCATGCTTCCGATTTCAGCATTAAAGAAACCGTTTTACCATGAATCAATTGGAACCATGCACCAACAGTGCATAGACTAAATGTGTCACTTGTCAGTTCATGGCAGCACAGATGTCCGAGATCCTAATGCGTTAACCGCATCAAGAATGCGAGTATTGAAGGACCTATATTACACCTATAAACTGAACAATGTCCTCCGCGGAGATCACTGTTGGTTTAATTTCATTCAGCAAAATGCTTTAATCAGATAATTCAAGCCAGATTGACGGCTATCAAGAAAACACATTCTTGTACAGGAACAATCATGACATCGACAATTAATTTATTGCAACCATACATCAACCTCAGAAACAATCAGTTCAACTTCTGACCTGTGTGTACACACATATGTGTGTGTATATATATAAATATAATATATAAAACCATTAATGATACAGAAAGACAGAGGTAGATCTTAAATATTACAGCTTCCTTGAATGGCCATATGGTATAGAGACACCAAGATCTGAGAATCTAAGCATCGCGAGAAGAGAGTAGCAACCTCAGCTCACCGAACACAACAGCAACCGATAAAACAAAAAAATACCGAAGGCTCTACCATGGCACACGCTTCTCACCTACCTCGAATCAGTACGCTTTACTAACTTCACATTTGCTATACGTGCCTGGACACATTAGTAACGATAATAATTTCTGACCTCACAAAAGCGGCTAAAAATGTACGTGGTGCCACCATTTTCGTTCTACCTACCCCGACAGCAATCTGGAAATATAGGAACGTACTAGAGCATACTAACGGCAGAACAGTGGAAAGAGAAGTTCAAACCAAGTACGAGACATAGCATCCTCAGAACAAATTAAAGACCACCGACAACAGAAAAAAGGGATTTTTATTAAACATCTAACAATTATCATCCTTCCTAGTCGTGCTATTTAAGATATACACATGTACATACGCTAATAGGCTTAATTTTTAATTTACATGATACGCTCAAATCATTAATCTTGAAATAAATCCAGTGGGGACGTTACTATACAAGAAATGGATTATAAATCTGCTAAGGGAAAAACATGGGTTACCTTTTCTCCCTGTAAACTCGGTATGGAATCCCGAAGGCTGTGAAAGCTGTCTTTGATATGATCTCTTCTCTTTCTCTCCAGAGCATTATGATGTGCCCTCTTCTCCGCCTGACAAACAAAGGAAAAAAGAATTAATTCATTGGGACAATAAATAGGACAATGCAGTATGATGGTTAAGCAATTGCGTTTCAGCCACTACCACACGGTGCAAGTGGTTTGCCTAGCCTCTGTAGTGATCACATCTGAGACACGAACGGCCAAGGGGGATTCTCCGTGGAAATATTCAACAAACACAGACAATAATGGGATCAGAACCCCGAGAAGTGCAGTATGGTGCACTGCCGCCATACCATATTATTGCAAACAAAACCAGCAAATCAACAGCCGATGAAGCAAGGAACACCCTCTCACTGAATAATTTCGGCAGCAGAGATAGCTGAAAGATAATGGCATTAGTACATTTCAACACCCAGTCCACCAGCATCATTATATCATTTG
This sequence comes from Paralvinella palmiformis, assembly GCA_025642065.1. Taxonomy (NCBI): domain Eukaryota; kingdom Metazoa; phylum Annelida; class Polychaeta; order Terebellida; family Alvinellidae; genus Paralvinella; species Paralvinella palmiformis. The sequence continues at coordinate 435,494 of JAODUP010000111.1, read as the reverse complement.
TAACAGACTGATGCTATATATTCTTTTTAATCCTTGAAATAATGAATTTTTCCACTACTTGTCTTATATACGAATCAGCTGGGGAAAAAAAACAATAGGTCTGTTGAGCGATAATACAAGTCAACCGGAAAATTCACTGGGTCTGTTGATCGATAATAGGTACAATTTGTTTTATGACCTATTCAGGTTTCTACTAAAACAGTTCAATTTAATTTGCAATTATCAGCGACAGTTTTGTATTTTCACTTGTTTCATTCGATGTTTTAAAAACATAAAGCAGCAAGTACCAGCAATAATGAACAATTTCAGCTTGATTAGCCATCTTAGACTTCGTAGGTGTAGTTAGTTTTGACTAAATATCGCTGTGAAATCAGTTCTACATACACATATCTCTACCACTAGTTTGACCTTATTGATAATTTCACTATGCCAGGTCAAAAGGAAAACGTCTTAAAAGTTTTAAAATCTGTCTAGTCTTATACTCAAGTCGGACAGTTTCCTGCGATGGAGCAATATACTGACCCTGTCTTATATACAAGATAGACTTATACACAAATATACATGGTAATATTTAGCAAGCACCACCAAAAATAAACACACTAGGCAATACATTGTCTGTTCAACAACTTTCTTACGTCAAAAAATCACTTTTTAAAACATCAAGGCAAGAAAGAAAATATTACAGGGTGATAATTAAAAACAACACATCATCCTATCAAATATTGCACCACAGTGTATGTGTGGCCTGTTTTATAAGCCTCATCGCTGCTCACACCTTGGACAGATTGCCAAGGAGGTACTACCTATGGAAACAAATCCCACACCGGTGTAAGCTGGATTCAAATCCACAACCTAGAGGTTTGAAGCACAGTTCTCTAACCACTGTGCCATTGGATAACCCCACACAGCAGCATCGAGTTCCTACTGATATAGGTCAAACAATTGTAGGTTTCTGAATGAGAAAGTATAAAGATGGGGTTCATTAAGCCATGTTCCCGTCTCATTTCACCCAGTGATTCGATGTGGGCAGCAGCAAGTGATCACAGGACACTGAACATTCAAAGTTTTCACACAATCACCACGCTTTCAGCAGGATTGTTTACAAAATAGCCACATTTCTAGTTTACATTATTTGTGTCCTGAATTTATAAATGCTGGATTCATGAAAAATAGTGTGCCTGTTGCAGCGTTGACCAAAAAGATGGCCGGATCCGAGTTGTTGTTTTCACGCCTTCAATAAAATCGTATTTTAGAATGTGCTTTACATATACTAGTATATAAAAAATGTAGAATAGATTCATGTATCCAAATATGCTAGTTTGCTACATTCACTTTTTCACCAGAGCACTGTCTATCATTATCCCATACCATACCAATAAATCCAAGTGGAAACATGTTACAGGCTATTCACAGAACACCTTTATAAAAATAATAAAACGATGACCAACCAGCCTAAACGTTTGTAAAACAAAGCATCTGATATCTGGAAGTGAAAAATTTGGGCCAGTCCTCCTTCAAGGTCTGCAAACCATGTCCTTTGGTGGCATTCAAAGATGGTGCCGGTTTATGGATTGATTGATGTTTTACGGCCACTTCTGTGCACATGGTAGCCTAAATGGGGCGAGCGACCTCTAAACTAAAGGTAATGAAGTGAAGTCAAAGATGAAATGGGATTGAACTGAATGTGTGTATGATACCGAGATATATATGATGCAGATAATGTTGTCTTTAGTTAGCTAGCATCCATTAATTTAATATTTTGGGTGTTCATCCGAATAACTTTCTAGCTAAATGCCTGGTCAGAATATCAAAATCTGACATAACTAGTGCCCATGTAAATACTGTTATGTATCTATATTCATTCAGACACCATGTAAACAAGCATTTCCTAATCTTCGAGATTAAAATTAGACAACACCATGATTATTACTGGAACCTCTTTTACGGCTCTTGGACTTGGTAGACAGACATTAAGTCTTAAGACACATACAATTCGTGAATTCCACTTCAAGTGAGTTTAGCCAAGGCACTTAAACGATTAATCTTGCGACTTATCATGCACCGATGCAGAGGTTGGTATTGCTATATTCTGGGCGATATCCCACGCTAAATTAATCAAAACGGAAGTGCCTTTTTTATAAGTTTATTTCGCTTCGGAAGCCGAAAGTACGGCTGTTTCATATTCGCATGATATCAGCTGACTGCCAGAGCCAATCAATAGAACCGTAACGAGCCAATGTTTGGGTCAGCCCTGATAAAGGCGACTTACAAACGGCGAAGTCGAATCCTCTCGTCCCCCGATCGAAATAACAAAGTTTATCCGACTTTCGGCGCCTTTTGATTTTGTGTACGGCTGACGTCGGCCAAAAAAAGTACTGGCCAGTTCAAAATTAACCTGTCACGGACTGTCAAATTCACGACATACCGACCTGGGTCATGAACTGTGTGTTCACTCCGGGAACACCTAGATCGTCCTCTTCCTGAAACAATTAAGACAAAATGTTAGGCTCTGATCGTGAACCACCAGACGAATTAGGTACATCAGTAACCGGAGTTCAAACTTACATCGCTTTCCACGTCTATATCGCGGTCATCGTCGCTCATTTTGCAATCTTCGCGAGGTCCAAATCTACAACTCAGTGAAACCTCTCGCTGAGCTGCTCGGCCAAACAACGCCACGAGGACACACACGTGGGTTCCATATTGTCAGTGTATCACTGCGCCGTCAGTAAAATGAAAACAACCATAACTCACTATTTATGATCGATCTCTATGCGATGTTCTTCCCGATTAATGGCATACATGCATTTAGCCCGATATATGACTACCTTTAAGAATATATGGGAAAAGATTTATCAAAAGATCAACAGTTTATTCAAGACCTATTTTATGGGTGTTTAAACATATGCAGCCCCGATGATCACGTGATAGCTAAGCGGAGTAACGCGTTTTTCTCGTGACGGTAGTCTACATGTTTTGTCTCTGATAGCTAGAAAAGCTGCGTGTTTAGGCTAGATCTAGTGAATGTTTAATTCTTTTAGGTGTATTACGTCGATATTTCTGGGAATTTATGTTATGTAGAATAAAAATAGATGGTGTCAATAATATTTTCAAGATTTCTGCCGTCTGTCCTATAAATGTTTGATAAACCATTCGTTACGAGGTTGGTGATCATGATAGTTGGGGGGTGGGGAGGCGTTGATCAGAAGTCAGCGTAACGCCCACACTCGTGACACCAGCCAGTCCAGTAATGGATATAAACGCTGTCAGGCCTAAATCGTCACAGCGTTGCCATTTGGGCCATTGCTATACTGGGGAGGGCTTTTGGAGCTAAATTTAAATTACATCAAACTTTTTTATTAAGTAAAGTTTATTTATGACCGCCTCTCATGTCTATGTTATGTAGTATCATAAGTATGGTCGTATGGATTCGTGCAGTCATGGGTTAGAGCGTGGGACTTTTTTACTCATGCCCGCCCATGGACGTTGTCATGCATCATTGCGTGCTGTGCAGTAGGTCTGAGGTTCGAATCCCAGCCGTTGCTCTATTAATGACTATATATAGTATAGTAGAAGGAAATTTTCAGGCAACTAGTAAGGTTTTCTCCACCAAATATGCCATCTAATGTTTCTAAATTTAATTAGAATTAATCTTCGTGGACGTGGTGAAGCTCCAAATTACAGACCATAGCTACAACTCCATTCAAGTCCAATGCCCAGGCAATGTCTTGTCATGTCGGACGAAGGTCAAATACTTAGGTGTCAAACTTGACCAATCTCTTTCTGGAGACTATATTGCAGATAAAATCATTAGCAAATTAAAGTTTCTATATAGGCAGACGAGGGATGTCAATCTAAAAACCAAAAAAGATGCTAACTGCAGCATTAATCCAATGCCAATTAGAATATGCTAGCTCGATCATGGTATTCAGGACACTGACCAAGAATTACAAAGCTAGGCTACAATGTACCCAAAACAAAATTATTCAATATCTTTTGCCGGTGGAACTCCATGCCAAACAACTCAAACCAAATCAAGTCCAAAATATTCTAAATGGCACAGTCCCCAGTTACTTAAATACTGCTTTCAAATTAACAGCATCCCAACATAATATTAATACAGTTAAGATCCAGTTCAGTTTCTCTTCAGATACCTCAAGTTAAATCTTTTGGAAAAAATACTTTTAATTATACAGGAATATTGGCTTGGAATGAATTACCAACTAAAGTTAAGCATTTAATGAGCAGGTTTCTATTAAAAAAAGATGTAAAATTATTTTTATTTGACATTCTAAATAACCAGGAAGCAAGTTCTTATATTCTTTTTTAACCTGGTCCTATATTTTTCAAGTTATATCTATGTATGTGTGTATATATATATCTTTGTTTGTGACATCCACCATCTGCCATATACAATAATATATCTGTGATTTTTCTTCTCATGGCCACAATGGAAATAAGTGTTTTTTGTACCATCCTGGTACTTTAATGTATCTATGTATTTTAGTGTTATTATATGTATTTACATTAGTGTACAAAATAAATCAACAGCAGCAAACAGAGTACATAATAAATATCGTGTATAAAAATCACTGAGGATAACATAAAAAGTATGAAACATCTTTCCATTGTAGTCCTGAAATAGTATTCAACATTGTCAATTAAGTGGTAAAATATGTCTAGTAATATATACAAATATGACCAGAACATAACACACCAGATTTTATATCATGATTGGTATTGTAATAGTATATGCAAAAATTCTGAAATTGGAAACAAAAATATAAAAATTATTTACTTGCCATTTTTATGAAATAATATTTTGACTGGGTGGACACTGGAGTATTAGTGGAAGACTATAGTCCATTGTTTTGAAGCAGTATATACAAATGAGTTAGCTGTTTTAATTACATGAGGGACTACAACATATATATGTATGTGTATTGACTGAATCTGGTTAAGGTCCTCCAGCATGGAAATTCGAAGATAATTTCAAGTCGAGTTATATACTATCTTGAACATGTGATTTAATTTTAATCGAGTTATACTTACTTCTGTCGGTGCCGAATGGGATAGATTTGGTCTCGGTGCTTATTTTTGTGAATGGCTGAAACCAGAGCTGTTTTTAACTCACTTACGATGCTGCCATGATGGATGGACAAATTTATGATGTGGGTTAAGGGCGGTGCCAATGTTTGGCCCCATCATTTATAAATTTCTTTAGCAGATGATCTGGTCCAGTAGATTTGCCAGGGTTGAGGGTTTAAAAATGTTTCAAAACAACATCACTAATTTGAACCAAATTAAATGCATCCTTTTCTACCTTCAGCCTGTAATAGAAGGATACTGGATGATCAAAACCATATTTATCGACGCCATCTGGTACTTTTTTAACCAGCTTAGAAACTGTTGCAAAACATTTGTTAAAAATTCTGCAACTTTCAATTTGTCAAAGCATAGTTCATTATTAAGTCTGATGTTATTTAACTAGGGATATTGATTTTGAAGATGTTCTGAGATATCTTAAAGTTTGCCATAGTTGTTTTCAGCTTTCCTGAGACTTTAATTTCAATATATTCCATTTTAGATCTAGATTTCACTAATTGCATTTTGTTACGCAAATATATATATATATATATATATATATATATAGCTATACTCTGATACCTCACCCAATCTTCTGAAGTGATGCTGAACTGCATCCCTTTCAGAGATCATGTGAAGAATCTCTAAATATCCAAGGCTCAGTTCCTTGTTACACACATATTTCCTTCGCAGCTGCTATTCCGTTTGTAATGGCCATTAATTTACTTTTGAAAAACAACCATGCCTCATCAACTGAATTACCATGAAAAGCCTCATTGGAGTTTGTGGTGACTTATTTAATTATAAGAAAAGATTGTTCATATGGGACCTGTGAATATTCCAGTACCAAGTGCAAGCAGATGTATTATAACTGATCTGCCCGTTGCATGTGTGAGACAATTAAACTCTGTATATTCAGGTAATATGTATATTACCTGAAATATTTTGGTAATTTCATTCAAGTGTATTGCTTGCTAACTGAGATTTAATACACATCACCTGGAAACGTCAGGTAATAAATATATTACCTCATTATAAAGATTAACTGTAATATATATATATTGAAAACAACCATGCCTTCATCAACTGAGCTACAATGGAAAACATCATTGGGATTCATTTCACCCAAATTTAGATTGATTACTTGGTTACTGAATTGTTTTAGTGATCTCAGTTTTAATTTTGTTATGTTTATTGAATACTTTTATCTTCGTAGTGTAAAAAGTCAAGAAATGATCACTAATACTCCAACTGTGATTACACCCAAGTTACGTATTTTTATCATTATCAAAAACCACAATCAAATCAATAAGAGAACTACTACTCACATGCAAACAATACACACAAATATATATATATATATATATATGCTCACTCTACCTTTAGATTTTTAGTTACATGACCACAAAACACACACACATTTATTATATAGAGAGAGAAAAATGTACATAACATTTCATGAAATCAATATTCATCATGGTATAGCAAACCTACTGTCAGTATGAGATGTAATTATTTTGATTTATAAATCTGTGCTGACATTTAGAGCTGGTTTGATACTTTGAAGTATTGCAATACTTGCCAATGTTCAATATTAATACCTCAAATATGCCATTGATACTTTGAGTATCAAAAAGGCTACTTTTGGTACTTATTCTGGGTCGGTCAATACATAGTTGACACTTGATTGATTTTTCTATACTTTATATATAGCTGATCTTACTTGAGGTAGAGCATGTATTTATAAAATTTGACTAACTCATTCAGAAATATCGAATTAAAAATTATCAACAAAGTACATCTATGTATCAAGAGCTACATAAATTGCCATTTTGTTACTGTGCAATACTTGCACATTTTCAATTTTACTTAATAAAGTGCACAAAGTAAAAGATAGTTTGTTTGTAAATCTATACCTACATCACCACAAATGAAACTACAGCAGCTGCATGCATCTGTGGGTCAGGGGGTGAAGGTATGATTGATTAACCTATGCATTAGTACTTGGACCAAAATATCATCATCTCGTAGGGACATGGATCCAATGCGACTGCTTGGATACAAATAGAAAAATCACAGATTTCATTATACTAAATCCCACATGTGATGATTTATTCAATTATGTGGAAATTTTTAACTACAAGCAGATTTCTTATGACAGATTTGCATATATATATATATATTTTTTGACAATATATATATATATATATATATATATATATATATATTTTATGTTTGGCTGCCTTTTAACCTTTTCATGTTGCTGGCATACACCCACCTTCAAGACCCACTGACATGACTGATGTTTTACGGCCACTTTTATGCACATGGTAGGCTAAATGGGCTGAGCGACCTCCAAAAGTAATGAGGCAAAGTCAAGGATGAAACAGCCTTCAGATATGCCCACGCTGTGATTCGAACACAGGTTGTAGTGATCTGTGGTCCAACACGCTACCGCTAGACCATGGAGGCGCCCTGAACCGCTGACAGTGATGACACATGTCAAACCCCTTCATCACTCACCTTCCACAGTTTTCACCTACCAGTAATGGATTTTCTCTGGTACTATTTCAAAGGCCTGAAATCGAACAGTAATAGAGGTCTGCCAACTAAATCCATTCTAGAAATATATATGCTTGCTTATAGGTGTGACCATTTGCACAAATCTTCATTATTTAGCATTTTATATGAACTGTGTTTGATAACTGAAATATAAAAATTAAAACAGTAAATGCTATTGTTTCACTATTTTATTATAGCATTAAAAATAAGAAACCTGTGCTATAAATAATATTAAATATTCGTTAACCAGTTTAAATTCATACATTTTCTTATTTAACGTCTTACTGTTTCAATGAAGAGAAGACTTCAGATTGTTCCTAATTATACTGCTTAGTCAATTTGTACCATAAGTGATGCATTAATTAACCTGTTTTAAAACAAATTAGCATTACTGAATATGACTTCTGCACTTTTGGGTAATATTTCCACGGTAAAGTCAACGGTTTGTTAATTTTAAATCACACGTACCTTGGATACCAATAAAGATTCAAACAGCAGCATGTTATTTATACTTACCTTCATAACATAAAAAATTAATTAATATTAATTACCGGTACCCTAAAGGATTTTGGTAGACGCATCCAGATAATATGAAAGATGTCCTGGATCTAAACAATATAGCATCATTAACACTATTGCTATTTAGTACATATAATGGGCATTTCAGAAGCCAGACTTAAATCCAGAAGGAGCAGGAAAACAACACCCAAAGTTTGTCAATGGGGCAATGAATGTTATTGATGACTTGCAGAAGCACATGCAGTTTCTGTACTATGCGTATTTATGTTTTTTATCAGAGCTTTCTCCATAGACGTATGAAATGCGTCATGTGTCAGTATGAGGTTTGCCATAAATGGGAGCAACTCGTGCTTAGATTGCTTCAAGATCCAGGCAGAGATATGGAATCGAGCTGATTGAAACGGATGTGGAGCTGTAACGGTTCCATCTGTTTTAAGTCCAGGCCAATTCGAAAGGAGATCACTAGATTGTTCATCTAGATCCTTCCGTGTGTATTTGATTATCTTTATAAAGAAATCATTAAAGGATAAGTTGGTCAGCTGATTTATCAGAGAGAAGAAATGCTTTCTGTGACAAACCTTATGATCCAGGAATGAAAACCAGGATTTTTTATCTGGGGAACCCTTTCATGATTTTCTCATTGTAATAGGATAATTTGACACCAGCTGTCATCTTATTTCATCCCTGTCTGGCTTCTCTACATATATACAGTTTTTACGATATAAACAGTCACAGTTGAGTTTGATCGACGTCGCATTGTCTTCCGTGATGTCTCTGTCGTTCAACTTGGAAAGAGATCTCTCAGTGACGGCCATGATATAAATTGGAGCATTTTTCCCCCCATCAAGTTAGAGAGACCTTCATAGATGTCAGTTCGTAAGTGATTCGTGTCGATTTACACGACAGAAGACTCTTTTTGAGTCGACCTGGAATATTGACAGCTAACTTGACGTCCACAATGACACATGATGATCAGATATGACGTCAGGCACAGTGTCGTCGCATGACGAGTAGTCGTAAGATCTAATGTGCTATCAGATGTTTCTCTGATCGAGTTGGTGTACGTGTTGTCTGAACTAACAACTATTATTGATTTCTTTGAGCTGCATGTAGTCACAGGATCCGTGTGTTTATTCCAGTGGATGTTGAAGTCGCCCAGAAATATCAGCTGACCGGGGTGTAGTGTTTGCTGACTGAATTAGCAAACTCCTCGTTGAATACGGTCACTGTTGATACTATGCTCAAATAAATACTTCAGATTTTAGAATAATATTAAACAGATTGTAACCGTTGAATGACCATATCGTCATAACGTTTTCAATAAACGTCTGGTGTGTGAGACGTTTACATATACACAGAATCAAGTGTACTAATGAATTATAAATACACACGACGTACAACAGTAACTACGATAGAAGTATATTCCCTACATACACTAGGAGTGAATGAGGGGGGGGGGGGGTTGAGGGAGAGATACAAAACGTAAATGTACATCTTAATAAGTTATGACCACAATAAACAGCATCTGTTCCTGAATTGTTTATACTCATTTCTGTATCGAGTCTCTCTCTCTCTCTCTGTGTGTGTGTGTGTGTGTGGCCGCGCAAAATTCTATGAAATAAATAACAAAAGCAGTGAAATAAAGCTCCAACAATGACTGTCATATGTCATATGACTGTCGGAGTAGCAGGTTGTTAAACATGTTCGTATAACAGAGTTGATATATTTTAGATAGGACAGTTAAAAAGTCTAAACATCTCCGATATATTATGGTTATAGCAATTTTTTGAGGGGGGGGGGAGTTATGGGCTCCCGTGGTGGAGTCGAATAGAGTACACTGTACAATAACCAGGTAGGGGGTAGAATATCGGTGTAACCCTTATAATCTATAGGACCTGCAATTGTTATTACGCTGTGTGTGTTTTATAAAGATATTTAAGGCGCTGGCACAGGTTTTATGCTTTCATTCAAATAACAATTATAACTTGAAAGAAAAAACTAATTTCTAAAATAATCCAGAAGAGGATAATCTAAATATAAACAAGAAACTATGATTGAAACAAAACCAGGCTTTGTGCCGAACAGTACCGACCAAGAAAGACTAAGCCTAAAACGGAAAAGTAAAATATTAGTTCACAGTATGAATAGTATATGAATAATATAAGCATAAATCAGAATAAATTCAGATTAATACTAATAGCAGCGATATAACACGACTCAACCCAACAGCAACGACCGGTTTCGACCTATCCAAGTCTTCATCAGGTTGCATAGAAACACCGCTCAGATATGCCCACCCTGAGATTCGAACACAGGTAAAAGTGAGAT